>JAHRHZ010000064.1:4836814-4860778 GCA_024137785.1 Ginglymostoma cirratum
GAAGAAGGGTGTAGGCCCAAAACATCAGCTTTCCTGCTCCTCTGATGCTGCTTGGCCTGCTGTGTTCATCCAGCTCTACACTGTGTTATTTTGATCAGAAGTAGCCCTTGAGCCTTTAGTTTGGAGCTCTGTTGAACTAAGTTCAGTTTTACATATGGTGATGAGCAGAAACTGAAAAAGAAGGACAGGGCTAAAGACAACCCATTGTTGACTTCGAGATAACAAGCATGGGGCTGGATGAACACAGCAGGTCAAGCAGCATCAGAGGAGCAGGAAAACTTGACGTTTCGGGCCTAAACCCTTCATCAGAAAAAAATGCCCCACGCTTGTTATCTCGGATTCTCCAGCATCTGCAGTACCTTTTATCTCTGATACAATTGTTGACTTCATCTTGTTGTGAAAACCATCCTGTATTCCTAAGCCAAGTTTGAAAGCAGACTCCAGAGACTGTAGTATGTCCCAGTGGGTAATCTATTAATCAAGATATGCAAAACTACTACAATTCAAAGCACATTTCTCGTCCACTTTACTTAGTCTCAATTTATTTTTCGCTGCAAAAAATATTTTGTGATATTTCTAGATGATATTATACCCCAGCCTGTTCTCACACACTCATGACAGATTTGGAAAAAAAAAACCAATTTGAAATGCAAGGTCTGTAAAAGCTGGCTGCGTTATTTTTTTGTCTTTTTTCTGAGGAGAGGCGATGCGAGCATACTAATGAGCAAGATTGCAGCAATGAACAATGTCACAATCTTGCAGCATGAGCCTGTTCTGACTGAGTTAATTATAGCTTCGGAGCATGAGGATCTGGGAGAAGAGGCAAAGTCCATTAGATCCAACAATCCCCTAGTCCCTTTTTCCATCAGTCTGCCAAACTGACCCACCTTCCTATCATAGCCACTTCTCTCTGAAAACATATCTAATTGCCCTTTTTGAGTGTCTTTACCCCTAAAGGTGCTGATTGCTCTAGAAGGCTCTTGTGGTGTAGTGGTAGCATCTTTACCCCTGGGCTAGCAGGTCTGGTCTCAAGTTCCACTCTAAGACTTGATAATACAGCACAGAAACAGGCCCTTCAGCCCATCAAGTCTACACCATTCTAATCCTTATTTAGACCCACTACTTACTTGCCCACAACACCGGCTTCTATCCCACTGTTCACCTCCCATTCATGTGTCTATCAAGATGTGCTTTAATTGTTGCTAATGTGCCTGCTTCCACCACCTACAGTGGCAGTGCATTCCAGGGACCCACCACCCTCTGTGTGAAAAGCCTTCCCTGCACTTCTCCCCTAAACTGTTCCCTCTCATTTTGAGCCTGTGCCCTCTTATAAGTTGACCTTTCCAACCTGGGAAAAAGCCTCTGTCTTTCCACCCTATCTAAGCCTATCATAAAAATGGGAAGTGTGTTAGAACGTGGACAATCACGTTGACTCTTATCCTGTCACTCCTTCAGAAGCACAAACCTTTTGGCTATCCTCTGATCAAGCCTCCTTGTGTTCAAAGACTCCACTTTATAGAATCATTCAGGAGAGGCCCTTTGGTCCATCCAGCTGTACTGTCAAAAATACACTAGTCCCACTTGCAGCAGTAGGCCCACGCCCATGAATAGTGTGACAGTTCTAGGCATTTGCTGTGAGTAAATGTCTTCCTTGTTCCAAGAGAGAACCACACTAATAGTTCAGAAAAGAATAAACTGATGGGTGACCTTTGGACTTCTTAAGGAGTTTGATTTGAAAGATACAAAGATGTTTCCACTTGTGGGAATGTCTTAGACTAAGTTTCAGAAATATGGAATCACAGTGTAGAAAGAGACCATTCAGCCCATCAAGTAAACAAGAACACAACACCCCACCCAGAGCCACCCCCTCATGAGTTTATTTTAACCATGGCTAACCCACCGAACATGTACGCTATGGGCAATCTAGCACGGCCAATCCACCCTAACCAGCACATCTTTGGACTGAGGGAAGGAAACCGGAGCACCCGGAGGAAACCCACACAGACATTGGGAGAATGTGCAAACTCCACACAGATAGTTGCCCAAGGCTGGAGTTGAACAAGGGCCCCAAGCGCTCTGAGGCAGCACTGAGCCACTGTGCCACCCAACAAATCTAACAAAGAATTCCAGTGAATCTTCTTTGCACAGAAGATGTTTAGAATAGAATGGTTAAGGTTAGTACTACGGATGTATTTGAGGAGAAGCTGGTTGAGTGCAGGATAACGAAAAGGAATGTTGTGATGAAACAGGATGGAGGAGACTTGGAAGCAGCAATATATACCAGCAGAGACTAATACAAAAGCTAAGCAGTGGAAAATCTGAAATAAAAAGAGAAAATGTTGGAAGTACTCAAAAGGTTGGTAAGCATCCGTTGTGAGAGAAGCAGAGTTAACATTTCAGAGATTTCCCATCAGAATAGGGAAATGGTACAGATCTAGCAGGTTTTAGGGAAATGAAAGTCTGGGGTTTATGGAAAGAAAAGCAAAGGGAAAAGGCCTGTGATAGGATGGAGGGCAGGGAGATTTAATGACATTTTGATCCAAGGAAATGGGACACGAAAAGAAACAAAAAGCACCCAGAGGAAGTGCGAATGGCAGGGTAACATGGCTTAAACACCATGGACGGGAAAAGAAAGAGAAATGAAGAGAGAAAAATAAAAGTGCTAAGAAACTAAACAAAATGAGGGCAGGACTCATGAGGTAAAATTAGAAATAGTAAGAATTGCCAATGCTGGAGTCAGAGATAACACAGTATGGAGCTGAAGGAACACAGCAGGACAAGCAGCATCAGAGGAGCAGGAAAGTTGATGTTTTGGGTCCGGGCCCTTCTTCAGAAATGGGGGAAGGGGAAAGGGAGCTTCCTCCCCATATCTGAAGCAGGGTCCAGACCCGAAACGTCAACTTTCCTGCTCCTCTGATGCTGCTTGTCCTGCTGTGTTCCTTCAGCTCCATACTGTATGATGTATTTTTATTCACTCATGGGATGTGGGAATCACTGGCGGGGCCAACATTTATTACCCCTGTCCCTAGTTGCCCCCTTGAGAAGGTGGGGGTGAGCTGTCTTCTTGAACCGCTGCAGTCCATGTGCTGTAGGTAGATCCACAATGCCCTGAGGGAACGAATTCCAGGATTTTGACCCAGCGACAGTGAAGGAACAGTGATATATTTCCAAGTCAGCATGGTGAGTGGCTTGGAGGGGAACTTGAAGGTGGTGGTGTTCTCAAGTTTCTGCTGCCCTTGTCCTTCTAGAAGGAGGTAGATGTAGGTTTGGAAGGTGTTGTCTGAGGAACTTTGATGAATTCCTGCAGTGCAGCCTGTTTATTGTACACACTGCCGTACCTGAGCATCAGTGGCAGAGGGAAGGTGAGAAGGGAAAGATTTAAAAGAGACCTAAGGGATACCTTTGCATGCAGAGAATTGAATGAGCTGTTAGAGGACATTTTGGAGGCTGGTACAATTACAACATTTAAAAGGCATCTGAGTAGGTGCATGAATAGGAAGGGTTTAGAGGGATATGGACCAAATGCTGGCAAATGGGACTGCTTTAATTTAAAATATCTGCTCAGCATGGAGAAGTTGGACTGAAAAGTCTGTTTCTGTGCTGTATATCTCTTTGACTCTATAAGGGAATGCTTATGGATGTGATACCAATCAAGCGAGCTGCTTTATCCTGGATGGTGTCAAACTTTTTCAGTGTTGTTGGAGCTGCACCCATCCAGGCAAGTGGGGAGAATTCCAAAACACTCCTGACTTGTTCCTTGTAGATGTTGCCAGGGTTGGAGGGTTTGAGCTACAGGGAGAGACTGAATAGGCTGGGGCTATTTTCCCTGGAGGGTCGGAGGCTGAGGGGTTTCCTTATAGAGGTTCGTAAAATCATGAGGGGCATGGGTAGGGTAAATATACAATGTCTTTTCCGTGGGGTGGGGGAGTCCAAAATTATAGTTTTAGCGTGAGAGGGGAAAGATTTAAAAGGGACCTAAGGGGCAAGTTTTTTGCTCAAAGGGTGGTGTGTGTATGGAAAAAGCTACCAGAGGAAATGGTGGTGGCAGGTACAATGACAACATTTAAAAGCAGGAAGTGTTTAGAGGGATATGGACCAAATGCTGGCAATTGGGACTAGATTAATTCAGGATATCTGGTCAGCATGGATGAGTGTGACTGAAGGATTTGTTTCCGTGCTGTATATCTCTATGACTCTGTAACTGCATGGTGGGCAGGTTTTGGGGAGTCAGGAGGTGAGTTACTCGCTGTAGTATTTCTAATCTCTGACCTGCTGTTGTAGTCACTGTGTTTAGGTGGTGATCCCAAATGAGTTTCAGTTCAATGGTAACACCACGATGTTGATAGCAAGGGATTTAGTGATAGGAATACTGTTGGATGTCAAGGGCTGCTAATTAGATTGTCTCTTATTGAAGATGGTTACTGCTGTTGAGTTCATAAGGCTGGAAAGTGTCCATGGGTGAAAGATGAGGTGTTTCAGCTTGTTCTGAAGCTCATTAGAATGTTGTCGCATAATGTGATAATTAATCTCATTGTTGTTCAAGAGATTTTAGCCCATGTAAATTGGCCGTCCAATTCCCTAGCGAACAACTGTGAGTTCGCATGTTGGACTCGTTGGTTTTAAGGCAAAACAAAGAATCCCGAGGGCCTTGATGGCTGCAATATGAAAATAAAGGTTTCATTTCTTCTTGACATAGAAATAAAGAAAAAAGGAGCAAGACTAGGCCATTCTGTCCTTCAAGTCTGTTCCACCATTCAATATGATCATGGTTGATCGTCTAACCCAGGATTCTGTTCCTCCCTCTTCTCTGATATCCTTTGATCCCTTTAGCCCTAAGACCTATATCTAACTCCTTCTAAAATAGTCAATGTTTCGGCCTCAACTGTTTTCTGTGGCAGAGAATTCCACAGGCTCCCCACTTTCCGGGTGAAGAAATTTCTCCTAACCTCAATCTTAAATGAGCCACACTGTGCCTTCAGACTATGGCCCCTGGTTCTTGACATCCTGGTTATTAGGGATTATCATAGAATCATAAAATCCCTACAGTGTGGAAACAGGCCCTTCGGCCCAACAAATCCACACTGAACCTCAGAGCATCCCACACAGACCCATCGCCCTATAACCCGCCTAATCTACACCTCCCTGAACACTACGGGCAATTTAGCACGGCCAATCCACCTAGTCTGCACATCTTTGGACCGTGGGAGGAAACTGGAGCACCCGGAGGAAACCCACCGCAGACGCCTGTGCTTACCTTCTCTAGTCATGTTAGAATTTTATAGACTTCTTTGAGATTCCCTCTCATTCTTCTAAACTCCAGTGAATATAATCCTAACTGATCCAGTCTCTCTTCACACGTCAGTCCTGCTGTCCCAGGAATCAGTCTGGTAAACCTTTGTTGCACTCCCTCCATCACCAGAATATCCTTCCTCTGATAAGGAGATCAAAACTGTACACATTACTCCAGGTGCGCTCTCAACAGGGCCTTGTACAATTGCAGCAAGACATCCCTGCTCCTGATTCAAATCCCCTCACTATGAAAGCCAACCTACCATTTGCCTTTTTGTCTGCTTCACATGCCAGTTCACTTTCAGTGGTTGATACAGCCAGGTCTTGTAACACCTCCCCCTTTTCCAATCTTTCCATATTCAGATAATAACCCACTTTCCTGTTTTTGCTCCCAACGTGCGTAACATCCTTTTCATTCACATTATACCGCATCTGACTCGCATTGCTCTGTTTGCTCGCCCTGCCCAAACCACACTGAAGAATCTCTGCATCCCCCTCGCAACTCACCTTCCCACCTAGCTTAGTGCCACCTGCAAATTTAGAGACATTATATGTAGAGACTCTCATCTAAATCATGAATACAACTGGAACTCCTCCCATCGATGTCCATAACCCTGGGCTACACATGGATGTTGAAGTACATGTTGCCAAGACAACGTGGACTCGTCTTGGAGTTTGGTTAGGAGTGGTTGCCAGGGTGATAAGTCTGTATCAGCTTGGTGCCAACAGCAGGGGATTCAATCCTGGTTCTGGCTGGGGTGGATGTGCCATTTCCCCGTGGTTGCTGTGGATCAGAATTGGCTGAGGGCAGAGGGGCAAAGATGAAGAATGGCCAAGTGAGTGACAATTATAGGGTCTAAGTTACAGGAGCGGCCTCCGTCCTTTCGGCTTAGCCCTCTATTTGGGAGTTCAGCATTACTTTCCATTCTCAACTTCTCACCGTCCTTGGGAAGATGCGCTAAATATTGAAAAAGCTGTCAGCCCGAACCCTCTGAAGATGCCACTGAGTATGCAGTATCAATGGGAGCCTATAGACACTCTGCTAAGCCAGTGGTACACACATTACTTATTTATAGACATTCGGCGCTTGAGTCTGTCCACAGGCTAAGTTCTAGAAACAGCTATTCTGTTTCAAGTGCATGTAGTACATTACTCCTTTAATGAAATATTTATAGCCATCTCTGGTGATGTGAAGATATTTTATTTCTTACCATGGAAACAATGCAGGATCCCATTTGAAGAATAATTTTTAATAAATCTATTAAAGTCTAACCTCGCTGGTACCTGGGAACATCAGTATGGAGAAAGGATAATGATTAAGACTGGAATTTGAGGGGTCGACTCAGGATCATTCAGGGAACTTTGAATGCAACATTAACTGTGCATCTCACACATGTGTGCTGTAGACGTCCTGCAGCAAACGTGTAAGATCTGTCATGAAGGTGCTGGGAGTGGAGACTTTGCATTTCTACAGCGTTTCGCAAGCTCAGCACAATCCAACCCACTTCTGAGCCAGTGAATTATCTTTTGATGTGTAGTCACTGTTGCAACATTTAAAGAGAGGTGGTGGTTTGGTGGTAACACAGTGTGGAGCTGGAGGAACACAGCTGGCCAGGCAGCATCAGAGGAGCAGGAAAGTTGACGTTTCAGGTTGGGACCCTTCTTCAGAAATGAACATCAACTTTCCTGCTCCTCCGATGCTGCCTGGCCAGCTGTGTTCCTCCAGCTCCACACTGTGTTATCTCTGACTCCAGCATCTCTGACTCCAGCATCGGCAGTTCTTACTATCTCTGGTGGTTTAATGGTATTGTCACTGGGTTAGTAACCCGGGCTCCCCAGGCTGTGGATACTGTGGATATGGGTTCATATCCCATTCACTGGAGATGGAGAAATTTGAGTTCGATTGACATATGGAAAAAGAAGCAGAAGGTAGCCCAGTGACCCCTGTTGTTAAAAGAAAAACAATCTGACTCAGTAATGCTGCTTAGAGAAGGAAATCTGTCATCCTCACATAGCCTGGCCTATATGTGTCTCTAGACACACAATAATGTGGCCGACCCTTAATGTTCTTTGGGCAATTAAGGATGATAAATAAATGCTGGCCTCAACAGTGACTCCTTCATCTTATGACTAAAATAACTCAAATTAGCTTTATTGTCACATGTGCTCAATGAGCGCAGTGAAAAATTTATAAGTCTCCACTTACTGAACCATCTTAGGCACAAGGGTGTCTCGGCACAGTTTCTCAAGTACAAATTCTCAGGGGAGAAATGGAAACAATAAATGGGATACATGGGGGCCACCTTGCGCACACATAATTTGATGATCAGATCATTTGTTTGGGTGATGTTGATCAACGGATAAATATTGGGTTAGGTTGGGTTTAGGGTTAGGGCTAAAAGACCAGACGGAATTCCACCGCTCTCCTCAGATTAGCTTTTGGCATCTCTGTGTCCACCTGTGAGGGCAGACAGACCTGGCTTTATGCTTCATGAAAACATATGGACTCTGACTCTATTATGATCACTGTTCCCTATTATGAAGGAATGTGAACTCTGACTCTGTTATGATCACTGTTCCCTATTATGAAGATATGTGAACTCTGACTCTGTTATGACCACTGTTCCCTACTGTGTAAAGTTTGGGCTTCCAATTCCACATGTAGAATTGAGCATAAAGTCAAGGTTGCACCTGAATGGACTACTGGGGGTGTGCTGCAAGATCATCAATGCTGTCTTTCAGATAAGCCAAGGCCTCATCTGCATGTCTGGGGAGAAAAGATCTAATTAAACGAGGAGAACAGGATGGCTCAACTGATAATTCTCCCTCAGAACAAAGGCTTATTGGGTGATTATTGAGGAATTAAGGGTTAACTGTCCCTGTGCTTTTAAGATCACATGGAACAGGGAGCTGAGTGTGTCGGATTCCAGACATGACTTCTTATTCTGCTCTGTATATATAATATATATAATATAATATGTATATATATAAATGGTCGTTGGATAAACATATGGATGATAATGGAATAGTGTAGGTTAGATGGGCTTCAGATTGGTTTCACAGGTCGGCGCAACATCGAAGGCTGAAGGGCCTGTACTGCGTTGTAATGTTCTATGTTCTATGTTCTATGTTCTAAACGGTGTTGAGATTCATTATCAAGGGCCTGGTCTACCTTCTGTCAACAATCCAGATGATATTTGACTACAGTTATTAGTGGGATCTAACAGTGTACACATTAGCTGGCCTTGTTTTCTACATTACAACCGTGACTGCACTTCAACAAGATCTATTTCATTTGTTATCAAGGACTTTGAGGCATCGAGTCATGGCGAGTGGTGCTATATGAATGCATGTCTTTCTTTTGTTTCTCTTTGAAAGCCTGCACCTCAAACTCCGCAGGTCTCCCTCACCGCTCCCTCCTAACGCACAGCTGAAGCGGATGAGCATGCTTCTCGGAAGTAATGAATTTATGAACTGTATTGGCTCGACATGAAAGCGCACCGTGACCTTCTGAAGTGGGACTTGTTTGTTCACTGATGCCCTTCAGGAAGAAATCAGCTATCCTCACTCGGACGGGCCTACATGTGAGTCCACAGCCAGAGCAATGTGGTAACTTTCAACTGGCCTATGGGCAACTAGGAATTGAGAATAAATGTTGGTCCAGCCAGTGACACTCCATGATCAAACGTCACAACACTAATCAGCTTGAAAAAATGTCATGCCTTTTCATCCCAGCGAAAGCTGACTCATCTCCTGGCTTAACAAGCATGGGGCTAAACCCGATGAAGGGTTTAGGCCCGAAACGTCAAGTTTTCCTGCTCCTATGATGCTGCTTGACCTGCTGTGTTCATCCAGCCCCATGCTTGTTATCTCGGATTCTCCAGCATCTGCAGTACCTTTTATCTCTCATCTCCTGGCTTTGTTTGAAGTAATGTTTCTGACTTCCTCATGTAGGTGCGACCTATTAAATTGCTAATGATCAATTATCTGACTACCAACTGGCTAATTCAATTCTGAAAGGCCATGCGTCCCTCCATCAGATGTGATTAATCTTGTCTTATTGCAGCTTCCTAATTTGTAACAATCTTTTCTTACTTTACAAAAAGTTATTTACCTCACAAAGGCACTGAGCTGCACAACCATAGCTTCTGTTTGACTGACGCCTGGGCACTGTTTAATTTTTAAAATGTGCTTTGAATTATGAAGTCTGTATGTAATATTAATTGGAAGGTCATCTTAATTGAATAAATTGTTAAGTTTTATTGATAAATGCTTGATTCATTTCACATCTCTAAGTCTGTGTATTTTGTGCATGCTGTCTTTCACCTTGTAATCATTGAACAGAAATTTGCCATAGTCCTATTGGATGATAGGGCTGAATTCTCATTAAAGAAAGAGATGACTGGTAATGGTGTAACCTGAGGGACACCATGCCTCAGGCAAAGGGATGAGTTTGAGAAAAGTAAACTCAACCAGGGTAGGAATTGAGCACAATGTAGGAGCAAATTACTCCAGATGCTGGAATCTGTACTGAAAACAATAAATGCTGGAGATCACAGTGGGTCAGGCAGCTTTCATGGAGAGAGAGAGAGCTAGCTAACGTTTCTAGTCTAGATGACTCTTCTTCAGAGCTGACGTGCAGCATTTATGCAATAGTCTGTAGGGGTGGGGGTGGTGGGAGTAGAGTGCTGGTGGAGATGAGATGTTGATAGTTCAGATTAAGTGATCAGAAATTGAGAATGGCAGAACAGTGGTGTGTCTCCAGCCAGACTTGAAAGGACAGTAGTCAATAGATGTGAAGCTGGAAAAGCACAGCAGGTCAGACAGCATCCGAGGAGCAGGAAAGCCAATGTTTCAGGCAGAAACCCTTCATCAGGATTGGGGAGGGGGAGGGGTATACCCAGAAATAAATAGAGGAAGGGTGTTGGGGTTGAGGGAAGGGTAGGTGGGATGGTGATAGGTGGATGCAGGCAGGAGATTATTGCGGTTGGTCAGCGGGAAGGGTGGAGCAGATAGGTGAGTAAGAAGATGGACAGGTTAGGTCAGGTCAGGGAGGTGAGGAGGAGGAGGGGGAGGGGAGATCTGTACATGGGATAAGGCTGGGGCTGGAGGGATTTTGAAGCCGGTGAAGTCAATATTCAGGCCATTGGCTGTTAGCTCCCAAAGCAAAACATCATGTAGTGTTCCTCCAGTTTATGTTCGGCCTCACTCTGACAGTGGAAGTGGCCGAGGCCGAGGCCGTTGCCAGGAGAGTGGGAGGGGGAATTAAAATGGATGGCAACTGGAAGGTCAGGTTGGTTGGTGCATGCAGAGAGCAGATGCTCCGTGAACCAGTTCCCAAGTCTGCATTTGGTCTCCCCGACATAGAGGGGACCATATCAGGAGCAACTGATACAGTAGATCAGGTTGGATGAAGTGCAGGTGAATCTCTGCCAGATCTGGAAGGATTATTTGGAGCTTTGGAAGGAGGTGAGAGGGGAGGTGTAGGGGCAGGTGTTGCACCTCTTGCCTTGTGGTGGAAAAGTTGGCGGAAAGTGTAGACCTGACGAGGGAGTTGAGGAATGAATGGTCCCTGTGGAAAGCAGACAGGGGTGGGGAAGGCAATACCTCTTTGGTGGTGGAAATGTTGGAGGATGATGCATTGGATTTAGAGGTTGGTGGAGTGGTATGTGAGGTCTCAGGGGACATTACCTTTACTGTTGTTGTGGGCAGGGGGTTTAAGGGCTGAAGGTTGGGAAATGGAGTAGATGCGGTTGAAAGCATCCTCAATTACAGAGGTGGGGGGAAATTCTGATCCCTAAAATAGGAGGATATCTGGGATGTCCTGGAGTAAAACCCCTTATCCTGGGAGCAGATGCGGCAGATGCACAGGAATTGAGAGTAAGAGTATAGCATTTTTGCAGGAGGGTGGGTGAGAGGAGGTGTAGTTGAGGTAATTATGGGAGTCAGTGGGTTTGAAATTGATGTCAATAGTGAGTTAGTTACCGAAGATGGAGATGAAGAGATCCAAGAAGGGAAGGGAGACATCAAAAATGATCCAGGTGAATTTGAGTGCGGGAGCACAAGGCAGCACTGATACAGTCATCAATATAACAGAGAAAGAGGTGAGGGATGGTCCCGGTGCAGTTGTGGAAGAGGAACTGTTCCATGAATCCTGAGGCAGGCATAGCTCGAGCCCATGTGGGTGCCCATGGCCACCAGTTCAGTTTGTAGGAAGTGGGATGAATCAAAGAAAATATTGTTGATGTTGAGGACCAGTTCTGCCAAGTGAATGAGAGGGTCAGTGGAGGAGGACTGGTTGAGCCCATGAGAAAGGAAGAAGCGGAAGACATTTAGGGCATCTGTGTGGGTGATACAGGTGTATAACGACAGTATGTCCATGGTGAAGGTGAGATGTTGGGGGCTGGGGAGTTGAAAGTTTTGGAAAAAGTGGAGGGCGTGGGTTGTGTCACGAATAGGGAGTTCCCAGACCAAAGGGGAAAGAATGGAGATGTGATAGGAGAGATGAGCTCGGTGGGATAAGACCCAGCAGAGGCAATGGGTTGACCGGGGTAGTCGGGTTTATGGGAAGGAGGTAGAGCCGGGCGGTGCAGGGTTGGGGAACTGTCAGTTTGGAGGCTACGGATGGGAGATCTCCCAAGGTGATGAGATTGTTGATGGTCTGGGAGATGATGGCTTGGTGATCAGAGGTCGGGTCATGATTGAGGGGGCCGGTAGGAGGAGGTATCAGAGAGTTGGTGTCTGGCCTCAGTGATTCAGGGGTCAGTTCGCCATATTACCATCGTGACCCACCCTTATTGGAGAATTTAGTAATGAGGTTGAGGTTGGAGCGAAGGGTGTGGAGGGTTGCGTGTTCTGATGGGGAAAGATTGGAGTAAGTGAGAGGGGTAGAGAAACGGTCTGTTTCCGTGATGCGTATCTTTGACTTTACGATGAAGTAGAACCAAGTGATTGATGTCGTGATGGCAGTTTAAGAAGAAGAGTTCGAGGGAGGGTAGGAGGCTGGGAGGGGTTGTCCAGGAGGAATGGAGTTTTCTGAAGAAGGGGTTGTCAGAGGGTGGGTTGGGTTTCTGCTCAAAGAAATAGGTGCGGAGATGGGGGAGATGGAAAAAGAGCTCGAAACCATGGTGTGCACGGAATTTATTTACGTGTGGGCGTGGAGAAGGGAAGGTGGTGAAGTCAATATTGAGGCCATTGGGCTGTAAGCTCCCAAGGCGAAACATCAGGTGTTGTTCTTCCAGTTTACATTTGGCCTCATTTTGACAGCGGAGGAGGCCAAGGATGGACATGTCGCTAGGGGAGTGGGAGGGGGAATTAAAATGGATGGCAACTGGAAGGTCAGGTCGGTTCGTTCGTGCAGAGAGCAGATGCCCCATGAACCGTTCCCTGAGTCTGCTTTTGGTCTCCCCGATATAGCGGAGACTATGTTGGGAGCAACAGATAGTAACTAGGAGCTAAGGACATGATAACAAGCTAAAGGAAAGGGAAGAAATAGATCACCGTTTAAAGGAGTTGAACTCAATATTAAGTCAGGTCTGTGCATAAGCTTGACCCCAGATCTTCCCGTAGCTGGTCGTTTTAACACAGCGTCCTGCTCACATGCCCACCTGTCTGTCCTCGGCATGCTGCAGTGCTCCAGTGAATCCCATCATAAATTGGAGGAACAACATCTCATCTTCAGACTAGGCAGTAATATTAAGTTCAACACCTTTGGACTGTGAACCATTTCTTCTCTTTCTGCTAGTTTGTTATCATGTTCTCCCCTGCCCCCATTCCAGTTACTGTCCTTTCAAGTCTGACAGGAGACTCATGATTGCATTGCCATTCTGACATTCTGAGCACTTATCTGTCAACATCTCTTTCCACCAGCATGCTACACCCACTAACCCCACCATCATCCCCAAACTATAGCTTAAATGCTGTCCCCTCCTCACTTCACTTCAGCTCTGATGAAGCCACATCTAGACTCAAAGCGTTAGCTCACTCTCTCTCCATGGATGCTACCAGGCCTGCTGTGATCTCCATCATTTGGTGTTTTCAGTCAGAACTGAACACACCAACCAGCTTCCTTCACTAAATACATAGCTTGAGGATGAACAGGGCAATTTAATTACAATGGACTGATATAAGGACGGGAAACCATCCATTGAGGTTTCAAAGCAGGTTTTCGGGGAACGTAGCGCTGCCCGAAAAAAAACCTGAAAGTGCTGGAGGAGCTCAGTAGGTCTGGCAGTATCTGTAGAGAGAGAGACAAACATATGCAATATTTCAAATTTGGTACAAATCTTCTTCAGAACTCCGCAGTTAGTAGCAATGAGGAATAAGCCAAAATGATTTGTGTGGGAGGATTGGCACCCCCTACCTTGGTGAACTCTAATTTCACGAGTACTTAAAGAAAAAAATATTTTTAACCATTCACAGCATATATTTTATTAATAACACTTGTAAGGGTGTATAATTAGATTCCAGCAATAAGTTAAATTTTTAATTTCAATTAGATCTGTTGCAAGCACAGAGATTTCTGTAATTACATTGTTTGATTCATTGTTCAAATGCCCAAGAGTCTAAATGAAGTCAGCAGGAATGGCACATGGGGCACGGTGTAAAAGTAGGATTCACTGGGATTTTGCTGTGCACTTCTGACCAATTTACCAATTTCAGTGCTCCAGGCTTTTCCCCTTGTGTACTGTTAAAAGCTGACCTCTTGTTCATCACCAATTATAGATGTTCCAGCATTGCTGTTGGTGCCTTCACCTGCCTGGGGTCCAAACTCTGGAACTCCATGCTCCTCTTGGCATTTCTACCTTGCTTTCTTCCATTTCTTCCCTTCCACTGGGGAGGTGATGGCCTAGTGGTGTTTTTGCTGGACTGTTAATCCTGAGACCCAGATAATGTTCTGGGGACTTGGGTTCAAACCCTGCCATGGCAGATGGTGGAGTTTGAGTTCAATGAATATCTGGAATTGACAATCTAATGACGACCATGAATCCATTGTTAATAGTCGGGAAAACCCCATCTGGTTCACTAATGCCCTTTAGGGAAGAAAACTGCCATCCTTACCTGGTCTGGCCTACATGTGACTCCAGACCCACAGTAATGTCATTTACTCTCAACTGCCCTCTGGGTAATTAGGGATGGACAATGAATGCTGGCCTGGCCAGTGATGCCCTCTTCCTGTAAATGAATTTTAAAAATTCCAATGTGCCTTAAAAACCTCTTCTTTGACTAAGTTTATGCACATTTAACCCTCATGTCTCCTGAAGTGCTTCATAACACTCCTGCAGTGCTCCTTGTGAACTTTCTAAAGGGATTAGGGCGCTATACAAAGTTAGAAGTTTGAATCCCTGCAAAGCAAGTAGAGGCCATTCAGTCAAGTCTACGGTGACCCTCCGAAACACATCCCATCCTGATCCACTCCACCACCCTATCCCTTTAACCCTGCGTTTACCATGGCTAACCCACCTAGCCTGCACATCTCTGGATATTACAGCACAATTTAGCCTGAAATATCTACCTAACCTGCACACCTTTGGATTATGGCAGGAAAGCCACGGAGACACCGAAAGAATTTTCTAACTCCACACAGACGGTTGCCCAATGCTGGGATCGAGCCCAGGTCCTTGGAGCTGTGAAGCAGCAACACTAACCACTGAACCACGCAGTTGTCACTGCTTTTTTGTTATTTTATCATTTCTCTTGCTCAGTTCACACGAGACAGAACGTCTTACTGAAAGACAATGTCATCTTGCAGTGAGAGGGGGCCAGTCGAGGATCCCAAATTGGGAGGCAAGAGCAAAGAAGTCAAAGCCCAAAAATTTAGAGCCAGGCCATTCAGGGTTGATGGCAGGAACACTTCCACACATGAAAGATAATGGAATTCCAAAACCATCTCCTCAAAATAACCCAGAAGGAAAAGGGAAGTGGAAAAGAGCAATATAATACCTGGAAATGAACATACCGACCTTCCATTTTGAAGAATACAAGAGAAGGCATGAGAACACAAAAAATAGGAGCAAGAGTAGGCCATTCGGTCCTACAAGCCTGTGCTGTGATCCAACTAGATCCAACCCCAGGCCTCAACTCCTCTCTGAATAGCGGTCAACTCTGCGCTGTTTCAAAAATCTCCCTATCTCGTCATTACATCTCAATCACCAAATTTCATAGAATCACTACGGTGTAGAAACAGGCCATTCAGCCAATCAAGTCTACACCGACCTTCCGAGGAGCATCCCACCCAGACCCACCCCAGACACGACAGGCAATTTAGCATGGCCAATCCACCCTAACCTGCGCATCTTTGGACTGTGGGAAGAAACTGGAGCACCTGGAGGAAACCCACGCAGACACAGGGAGAATGTGCAAACTCCACACAGACAGTCACCTGAGGGTGGAATCGAACCCAGACCCTGGCGCTGTAGAGGCAGCAGTGCTAACCACCGAGCCTCAGAATTTACTGAGTTTTCTTTCCTCGTGAGACTGGGTGTTAACTGTAAGCTTCAAAACCATGCTTTACAGATGGCTGTAAGGCAACAGCATGGAGCGATACAGGCCCGAAGTTGGTAATACACAAATTCAGAATGATCCAATTGAATAGCTGAGCTGGTTTGAGGACTCGAGGAGCCTCCTATGTTTCTAAAGACCAGGAGTTCTCCCTCTGTCCAGTAGGAGTCACCATTCTTTAGCATTACCTCTTCGTCTCTGGGCCCACCTTACTGGGTTCCATGCTAACCTCAAACTCACCCAGCTAGCGAGGGATCCCCAGCTCCACTGCCATCTCGATGATGCCAGGAGGCCCGGCCTGGGGACACCTCGCTGTCATCGCTGCCCCGAAAATGTCAGGGTCCCCGGTCTGGGCCTACTGTAACCAGGAGCCCCTGGCTCTGCCGCCAGAGGCAGTTTGTCCTCTCTGCCTCACCAAGAGTCCAGCTCCAGCCGCCCTCCTCCGAGATGTCACCTTCTCCGACAGGAAGATGATGAAGAAGAAAAAGAAAGAAGATCAAAAGGGGTAAGGAAGAAAGAAGGACGTGGCTGGCCTGGAGAAGACAGGCTCAGGAACAATAATGCTAAATATCTTGCAGACACCATCATAACATCAGGATGCCCTGTTGTCCATTTACTTGCCTTCACTTGAAGGTTCTCAAATAGGGGAATGCTGAGGTAATATAATTTTAAAGGGGGACGTCTGGGAGCAGGCCAACAGCACACTGAAATTTGGGGGACCTAGGCCCAGCGACAACAAAGACTACCCAGGGAGCCCCTTACAGAGTTATAACAGCCTTGCTCCCTCTCTCACAGGACCCTACCTTCACAACAGACCCTCTTCTTCCACTTAGTTCTCACTAACCATTTTCAGGACACAGTGAGAAACGGTTCAGAAAACAATGATGTAATCACTGTGGATCTTCTCAACAACAGGGTAAGGTGATAGACAAATGCAAGTTCTTTGCGTGCTGACAGAGGCAAGAATGGATGACTTGATAATTTTCCAACAATCGCCCATCAATCCCACTCTGACCAGAAACCCTAACCCCCTCGCATACTTGGTTCTCAAACCCCATCACTGCGTACAGAATTGGATTTATCGTCAAGTGCTGGAGTAATGGATGCAAAAAACTCTTAGCTCTGCAAAGTGAGGATGTAGGCGGAGGTAAATTTGACACAGAAGGAAACTTTCATGGACAGGTGTGTTACACGACATGAGGTCCTGTAAGTTTAAAGAAGTCTTTGAGTGCTCAGTCTGCAGGATATTTCATATGCAAAAGCCTGATTAGTAAAATGTATCCTGTTAGTGCAGTTTTAGTTACTGAAATTAACCAATTATCAGTTATCTGAAGGAGTGATTCACACTTTAAAGGATCAAGTGTTTGATAGAGCCACAACAAGATGAGAGCCACAGAAAGTATAATTAATAATGATAAGCACAGAAGGAGTCCAAAACAGAGGGAACAAGAAAGATTGGATCAGAGATAGTAGGAACTGCAGATGTTGGAGAATCTGGGATGACAAGGTGTAGAGCTGGATGAACACAGCAGGCCAAGCAGCATCAGAGGAGCAGGAAGGCTGACGTTTCGGGTTCTAAAGAAGGGTCTAGGCCCGAAACATCAGCCTTCCTGCTCCTCTGATGCTACTTGGCCTGCTGTGTTCACCCAGCTCTACACCTTGTTATCTAAGAAAGAGTGGATGAAAGGTCTTTAAATATCTGCACAAAAAGCAGAGCACAAATTTAATACAAGTGTTGTAGAAAAATTGCAGAAACTAATAGATCTCCTGATTTGTTTAAGCGTCTGATTTCAAGTACTAACCTCTTCAACAACAAGGATCTGACTGATTGATTGGTTTATTACCATGTACCAAAATACAGTGAAAAGCTTTGTTACGCTGCTTAAGCCCAGATCTAATGTTTAAATATGAGCCTGCCCTACATGCCAAAGGCGATTCTTCTAAATTATATCATATCCAACTTGTGGTTAGTGCTCTGGAAGGTGATATTGCTTTCGTAGCCCACTTTTTAAGTTATAATAACCCGGGTTAAAAAAGACCAGAAGTCAAGCTTTAGTTCAGGCAGGTAATAGTTTACTTTATTACACATTATTGCCACCCCCCCCCATTGAATATTATGTCAAATCACCAAAAAGTTGGATTTTAAGGAATGCCAGTGCATGAAAGATGGGAAGGTTTAGGGAAGGAATTCCATACATTAGGGCCCTAGCACTTGAATGCATGAGGGCTCTAAGTGGTGGAGGGATTAATATTGGGGGTACACCATAAACACAAAGATCTTGCAGGGTTTTAGGGCTGGCAGGGATTGCAGACAATGGGAGGTATGGGGAGCTCGGACCTGTCTCAAATTAAGGTAAAGACTGCGGAGTTTTAAATGAGCTCACTTATACGTTGGATGGGAAGGTATGGGGAGTTGTAGCTGCTGAGGAGCAGTTGATGTCAGTGGTACAGGTTTAGCTGTGGCTCAGTGTGTAGCATTCCTGCGAGTTGTGGGTTTGAGTCTAACATTTCACACCAAATCCTGGCTGACTTTGCTGCACTGTTGGAAGTGCATTAGACTTGAGGATTTGCCTGCCTCCCAAGTAGATGTAAAAGACACCATGTCACTGTGCGAAAGAAGGCTAGAGGAGGTCTTTGCTGTGCTGTACTTTAAGAGATAACAAGGTGTGGAGCTGGATGAACACAGCAGGCCGAGCAGCATCATAGGAGCAGGAAAGCTTGATGTTTCGGGCCTAGACCCTTCGTCAGAAATGGGAATGTTAATGAGATAAGGTCTGGGATGTAACCCCATCATATGCATAACAGCATAAGCGTGTCGGAAGTAATTGTACTGATACTTACTGGGGTGAGGGATGACGGAATGGGGGAGGTTCTTGGGGATGTGTGGATTTTATTGGAAGGTTGTACCTAATTTCAGTACAGCAGCCTTGCCTTTAATTTATTTGCGACAGAAATGGAATGTTTTGAAGAGGAGATAGTTGTAGTTCTTAGAGCTTAAAGGAATCAAAGGCAATGGGGAGAAAACAGGAGCAGGGAACTGAGTTGGATGATCAACCATGATCATGTTGAGTAGCAGAAAGAGCAGAATGGCCTACTCCTGCTCCTGTTTACTTTATTTCTAATTCAGTAATAAGCACACAGTCAGGAAACAGTGGGACTGTGAACAGCCCAGCCACTGTCTATTGGTAGTGCCTTCGGCTGATAGAGATGGCAGAGATGTGTGGGGTAGGTTGGGGGTGGGGGTGTGGAGTTTGGCTGTTGTCGTATGAACTGTGGCCCATGCAGGAACAAAGGTGAAATAGCTCTTCAGACACCAGCATCCCATCATCCATCACCCTTCATTCACAAATGCATCGACTTTGACAATAAAATTGCTTAGGGCGGCATGGTGGCTCAGCGGTTAGCCCTGCTGTCTGACAGTGCCAAAGTCCCAGGTTCAATTCCACCCTCAGGTGACCGTCTGTGTAGAGGCTCGAGTGTTCTGGTTTCCTTCCACAGTCCAAAGATATGCAGGTTAGGTGGATTGGCTGTGCTAAATTGCCCCATAGTGTTCAGGGATGTGTAGGCTAGGTGGATTAGCTGTGGAGAAATGTAGGATTACAGGAATGGGGTCAGATGCCCTTCAGAGGGTCAGTTTAGGCCAATAGTCCTGTTCTACACTGTAGGGATTCTATGATTCTCACTGATTCAGTAAGTCCAATATCCCTAACATTCACCCTTTTTATCTGTCAGCTGGGGCTCCATGATTGGACCAGATTAACAGCCCCAATCAGGGAGCTCATATTCTATGAGGTCCAGCTGGCCGACCTTGTTACAATCTCTACAAAGGGCAAAAACAAGCATTTAGTAAGTCAGTTTGCATGTGACGACAAAAACAAAAATAGAGGAAATTATTTAGGAGAGAGAGAATCCAACACTAATCAATGGAGAATGATGAGCTGCTCTGAGTCAGTCATTTGGGAAGAGCATGCCAGCTTAAATACATTTCACAAAAAAATCATAGTGCCTTCAGAGAGAGAGAGAGAGAGAGAGAGAGACAAAGAATGAGAGAGAGAGAGAAAGAGAGGAAGAGAGAGAGAGACAAAGAAAGAGAAAATGAGAGAAAGAGAGAGAAAGAGAGAGAGAAAGATGGAAAGTCAGAGAGAGAGAGAAACAGAAAGAGAGAGGGAAGGAGAGAGAAAGAAAAAATGAGTGAGAGAGAGAGAGAGAGTGTGTGTGAAAGGGAGAGACGACATATTTTCAATCAGATTCCAGAAGACATACCTGGGCCAAGCCTTATTTCCCCATCACTGCAAACAGAATTGGATAAAAAGCGAAAGACCTGCGGATGTTGTAAATCAGGAACAAAAACAAAGTTGCTTCCTTCACAGATGCTGCCAGACCTGCTGGGCTTTTCCAGAAATAGAATTGGATAGTTGTGTTAAAATTGTAAAACGTAAACAGTAAATTTTGGAAATAGCCAGTAGGACCACCAGTACGTGTAGAGATGGAAGCAGAGCTAATATTTCAGGACAATAAGCTTCTTTTTCGTTCGGCCCAATTTCTAGTTTTGATTTCTGATTTACTGAAGTCTGCGACACTTTTTTCTTAATCTCCTTCTGTTACTTTATCTCCGATGAATGCCAGAAACTGGGTGTGTCCGTCCCCTTTTCTTTATTCAAAGGGAATGTGGAAACTGCAGCTGGAGAGATACCCCGCTTTAATAATATGCTGCATGGTTGAAAAGTCCAGGTAGAATTTTCACAATTCAGCTGCTCCCAGATCTGATAACTTCAGCATGGGGACTTTGGAGGTGATAAGGCAGTGTAGATTTGACATCATCTTGTTCTGAAATATATCCTCTGCCTTCCTAAATTGAAGGTTTAATTCCTCAGAAATTTGCTTTCCAAAAGCAACCCAAGAGAGAGCTACAAAGGTGGTCAGAAAGACAGGGAATTGCAGAAGGACCAACACATGATTTAGGATTAGATACAAACAGATGGTGTTTATAGATGAAAGCATCAGTTAAATCAAGAGGTCGCCAATTCCTATAAACTGAAATAGAACACGAAAGACATGGGAATCAATTTCATGCTCATTTACAAAGAAATTTAAAAAGGTCTCCAAAAATTTTCCAAGATCGGAAACTTGGAGACTTGGAAACTGCAAGGAGGACAGCTTGGAACTCCAAAGGGACATTAATAAGTTGGCGGAGAGAGTGACTAGATGGCAGTTACGGAACAGAGAGAGGAGCTATATTTTGGCTGAATGAACAAGGGGAGATCATATAAAATAAAAGGGACCACTCTAAAGGTGTGGGGGTGGTGAACAGAGGCAGTGGGACCTGGAGGAACATATGGATAAATCACTGAAGGTGACATGAGAGTGAAGAGGACAATTAATAGAGCATACGGTATCCTTGGCATAATTAATAGGAGCATTAAGAGCAGGAAGAAGGAATGAATGCTGTTGAATTTATATAGGCCACTCATTCAGCCTGAGCTGGAGGATTCAGTTCAGTTCCTGGTGCTGCACTGTAGGCAGGTGGTGAAGCCACCATGGAGTGCGGAAGAGCTTATCCAAATGATTCCAGGGATGAGGGATTACAACTGTGAAGAATCTGGGACCATCATCCTTGAAGTGTCTGGATGGAATAGATAGGCAGCAACTGTCCCCAGTCACAGAAATATTGAGGAGGAGAACGCTCAGATTTAAAGTAATTTGTCGAAGAAGCAAAAGTGATGGGATGAGAAGCGTCTCAGGCAGGGATTGGTGAGCATCTGGAACGTGCTGCCTCAGTGTGTGGTAGATGCAGGTTCAATCAAGGCATTCACAAGGGAATATGATAAAGAATAATGTACAGGGTTGCAGAAAGAAGGCAGGGGAATGGGGCACTTGTTGCTTATTTTAGAAACCAGTGTAGCCATATTGGGCTGAAAGGCCTCTTTCAGTGTTATAACAATTCCGTGATTCAAATCTCTTGATGGCCTCACCTCACACTGGGCCTTGAATGTCCTCCAACCCTACAGTCCTCCTCCAAAATTTTGACTCTTGTACATGCCCCGCTTCCTTCACTTCACTCTTGAATGCCCACAACTTCAAACTCTTGGGGTATCAGTTCATAGAATCATAGAATCCCGACAGTGTGGAAACAGGACTTTCAGCCCAACAAGTCCACACCGACTCTGAGAGCATCCCACCCAAACCCATCCCCCTAGTCTACACATCCCTGAACACTACGGGCAATTTAGCGTGGCCAATCCACCTTCTGGAATTCCATCCTCAATCCTCTCCACTTGCCCCTCCTCCTTTAGGACACTACTTAAAACCTCCGTCTTCAGCTTGGACTCAAGGACTGCTTGCTTGATAATGTTTCTGCAAAGCGCCTTGGGATGCTTTCCTACAGGGCATCCAAAAGTGGGGGCAGTCAGGCAGGGTCACAAGTTGAAATGAATGAAAATGCTGATGAAGGCAGCATTGGCCACTGGAGAACTTAACCCACCCCTCTACCAAACAACTCAAAACCCAACTTTCACAGGATTTTCTGCTCCAAGCCCCTCCCCTCTGCTTTCACTGATGGGTCTTAGCAGTATCCAAGCCCCTCAGTGGAGCCAAAGTGGGAAAACCTTTGAGAAACGTTTTAATATTGTGAACATTAACACACGCTGTCACTTTTGAGGGTGGATCAGCCACTCTGCTGTTGGAGATGGTCAATGCCTTGTACATGTGTGGTTAGGGTTATCCTAACCCCTTGCTTGCCATTCATCAGTCCCAAGTTTAGGGGTTGTCTAGGTTTCACAACAGGAGGGGATTGGCAGCTTTATCACCATCTACCATATTCAGGTGGAAAGAGTTGGTGAGAAATCTACAGGGTTCCTGACCAACCTTCCCACGACAGCAAATGATCTCCAGATCTCCCTGGGCTGACTCACCAGCTGCTTCACAAATGGTTGGGGACTGTTATCTCAGATCTTTAAGGTGGCATACTGGCCCAGTGGTTAGCACTGCTGCCTCATAATGCCAGGTTCAGTTTCAGCCTTGTGTGACCACCCGTGTGGAGTTTGCACCTTCTCTCCGTGTCTATGTGACTTTCCTCTATATGCTCCACTTTCCTCCCCACGCCCCCACAGCCCAAAGATGTGCAGGTTAGGGGGATTGGTCACGCTGAAGAGACCCATAGTGTGCAGGGATGTGCAGGTTAGGTGGGTTAGCCATGGGAAACATGGGGTTACAAGGATGGGAGAGATAATAGGAACTGCAGATGTTGGACAATCCGAGATAACAAGGTGTAGAGCTGGATGAACACAGCAGGCCAAGCAGCACCGTAGGAGCAGGAAAGCTTGACGTTTCGGGCCTACTTTCTGATGAAGGGTCTAGGCCCGAAACGCCAAGCTTTCCTGCTCCTCTGATGTTACAAGGATGGGGTGGGTCTGGGTGGGACGCTATTCAGAGGGCTGATGCAGACTCAATGGGGCTAAATAGTCCAAATCTGCACTGTAGGGATTCCCTTACTCTTCAGAAAGCTCCTGCCAGCCACTATCTTGTTCTCCCCCTCACACTTGTTTTCTCATTCCTGTGTTATCTGTGACTCAGTCAATAGCGTTCTCATCTCTGAGTTCAAAGGTCACTTGAAGGCTTGAGGACAAGGATATCAGCTGATACTGTGGCATAGTACTGAGGGGGTCCTGCACTGTAGGATAGGCCATCTTTCTGAGGGGGGCCCAATGCATGGGCAGATGTTCAAAACTGGATCACAGCATTTCTAAGTGTGCAAGGGGATCTTGCCCAGTGCTTACATGGTACCCCCCGCCCCCACCAAGTTAAAATCACAAGTGAGATGGCCAATAGTGCACCTGGTGGGATTGTATCTGAATCAATCTGCTGCCATGTTTCTTGCAGTGACTGCACCTCAGAAATATTTCCTTGTTTATAAAAATGCTTTGAGATGTCCAAAAGTCCTGCTACACAAATGCAGATCTTATGTTTTCATCTTCCAATGGACACTTGGCTTGTAACATTGAAACAATGCCTGGGAGTTGGCAGGTAGAGGGGCCTGTATAGACTGCTACCAAGAACACGGAGGATGCTGAAGAAACTCAGCAGGTCTGGCAGCATCTTTTGGAGAGAGAAACATAGTTCATGTTTTGAGATAACAAGGTGTGGAGCTGGATGAACACAGCAGGCCAAGCAGCATCA
>JAHRHZ010000064.1:4861178-4879944 GCA_024137785.1 Ginglymostoma cirratum
TGATGCTGCTTGGCCTGCTGTGTTCATCCAGCTCCACACCTTGTTATCTCAGATTCTCCAGCATCTGCAGTACCTTTTATCTCTGATATAGTTCGTGTTTTGAGTCCAGTGACCCTTCTTCGCAATGTTTTCAGTGCATTGTTTAAAGCAGCCAATTTAACCAGGCTTTCATGAGTTAACAATTTATTAATTACTGACCTGGAGAAGAATTCGGAACACAACACAGATCAGAAATAAGTGGGGACTTCAAAAAGATGGAAGTTAAAAAAAAACAGAAATGCAGATTTGTTGCTGAATTGTTCGTGTACAGTGAATTGTTGAATGATGTATCTGTTACAGTTGGGATTACTGCTAGTGTAGATATTGGCAGTTAAACAGTTCATGGTCAAATTTATTTGCTTCATCAGCTGCTATGCCATTTGACTCCTATGGTCTTTTTAACTGGTTTATAACACTCAGCATGAGAGAAGGTCTTCCTAGGAGTAAATATCACCAACAATCTCTCCTGGTCC
The DNA here is from genome assembly GCA_024137785.1 of Ginglymostoma cirratum. Taxonomy (NCBI): domain Eukaryota; kingdom Metazoa; phylum Chordata; class Chondrichthyes; order Orectolobiformes; family Ginglymostomatidae; genus Ginglymostoma; species Ginglymostoma cirratum. The sequence goes on from JAHRHZ010000064.1 coordinate 4,861,691, forward strand.
ATCCAAGTTGATGTTACAGTCAAGAGAGCACACCAACATGCCTACTTCCACAGGAGGCTAAGGAAATTCAGCATGTCCACAAGAGCTCTTACCAATTTTTATAAATGCACCATAGAAAGAATCCTATCCGGTTGCATTAGAGCTTGGTAAGGCAACTGATCTGCCCAAGACCACAAGAAATTGCAGAGAGTTGTGAAAACAGCTCAGTCCATCACACAAACCAGCCTTCCATCCATTGACTCCCTCTACACTTCCCGCTGCCTCAGGAAAGCCAACATAATCAAAGACCCCTCCCCACCCTGGTTATACTCTCTTCCACCCTCTTCCATCGAGCAAAAGATACAAAAGTTTGAAAACACGTACTAACAGGTTCAAGAACAGCTTCTCCCCCTCTGTTATCAGACTTATGAATGGACCTCTCATATATTAGAGTTGATCTTTCTCTGCACCTCCAGTGTAGCTGTAACACTATATTCTGCATTCTGTTCGATTACCCTGATGTATTTATGTAAGGTATAATTTGTCGGTTAGCACACAAAACAATATTTTGCACTGTATCTCGGTGCATGTGACAATTATAAATGAAATCCTTTACCTGCAACACAGAGTTAATTAGGGGACAGTTCTTTGACTATAACCTTCATAGCATGTTAATGCACAAACTCAGTTTTGTCCCATGCATCCACTCCAATAGACTTGCAACTGGATTGTTTGCCCCTGTTTTGTGTATTCCCGGAGGGTAAAACAGACATGTCTGCGGGAGATTTTTTTTATTGAGAGGAGAGAGGCAGCTAGTCCCCTCATTATCGCTTGCTAAGAATCTCCCTGCTTGAAGTTTCCCTGACAACTTTCATGTGCAATATTCCACTGCCTTCACACAGGACTTTGTCAGGCAGTTACTGAATTTCAATCACAGGTTTTCTGTCGCAGCCCTCCTTTAAAAAATATCGCATTTTGTAATTAATGGTAAAAGGTGTCTTAAAATAAGCTGCAGTTCTGACATATCATCAGACATCAAAGACTCCCGCTCATTGACTACAACTCTGCCTTCAACACCATTATTCCCTCCAGACTGATCTCAAATCTCTGTGACCTTGGTCTCGACTCAGCCCTCTGCAATTGGATCCTCAGCTTTCAGACCCACAGACTGTAATCAGTGAGGATAGGTAACCGCACCCCCTCCACAATAACACTCAACACGGGGAAATATCCTTAGCCCCCTAAAGGGGCTCATACTAGTCCCTGTACACCAATGACTATGTTGCCAAATTCTGAACATGTTCACTGACAATACCACAGTAGTGGGATGGATATCTAACGAATGATGAGTCAAAGTACAGAAGGGAGATAGAGGGCTTGGTGATGTGGTGCAATGAAAAGTATCTGTCTCTCAACATCAGCAAAACTAAGGGACTGATTATTGACTTCAAAAAGAAGGGAGGAGAACACACCCCCATCAACATCAACAGAACTGAAGTTGAGAGGGTGAAGAGCATCAATTCGTCAGAGTGACGATAACCAACAACCTGTCCTGGATTTCCCACGTAAATGCAACAGCCAAGAAGGTACAACAATGCCTCTTCTTCCTCAGGAGGCTCAGGAAATTCAGCATGTCCATTGGGACCCTCACCAACTTCTACAGATACACCATTGAAAGCGTACTGTCCAGGTGCATAATGGCCTGGTATGGCAACGGCTCTGCCCAGGACCGTAAGAATCTACAGAAGGTTGTGTGCACAGCCCAGACAATCACAGAAGCCAACCTCCCATCCATGGACTCCATTTACACGGCTCATTGCTGTAGGAAGGCTACCAACATCATCAAAGACCCATCACACCACAGTAATGATCTCCTATAACCTCTTCCATGAGGCAGAAGATATAGAAGCCTGAACACACGCACGAGCAGGTTCAGGAAGAGCTTCTTCCCAGCCATTAGCAGGCTGTTGAATGGACTCTCTAGCCTCAAGTAATGCTGATCTCACTAACATTGATCTCACTAACGCACACCCTGTGCCATGTAATCTGTATGCATCTGTCTAAGTCTTTTCGATCTCTACTTCCTTTCCTTACTCTGATCTGCCTGTACTCTTTGGAAACAAAGCTTTTCACCGTACGCCGGTTCAAAGTGAGGTTTTTTTAACCAAGATGCTGCTGGATTAGAGGGTATGAGCTATAAAGGAGAGGCTAGAAAAACTCAGGTTGTTTTCTCTGGAGTGGCAGAGGCCGAGGGGAGACTATAAAATTATGAGATGTATCAATAGTGTTGACAGTCAGAATCTTTTTCCCAGAGTTGAAATGCCTGTAATAGAGGGGAATGCATTTACGGTGAGAGGGGGAAAGTTCAAAGGAGATGTGAGGGGTAAGTTTTTTACACAGAGAGTGGCAGGAGTCAGGAACACCCTGCCAGGGGTAGTGGTGGAGGCAGATACAACAGGGGCATTTAAGGGGCTTTTAGACATGAATATGCAAGGAATGGAGGGATATGGGCCAAGGGCAGGTAGAAGGGATTAGTTTCATTTGGCGTCATGTTCAGCACAGCGTGGGCCAAAGGGCCCGTTCCTGTGCTGTATGGTTCTGTTTTCTACGTGAACAGTAGTGCAGGCAGCTCATACAGAGTGGTGACCAATGTTACAGCTTCCCGTAGTAGCTGACCTTACCCAAGTTGCAGAGTTAACTGGCAAAGAAAGGGAGGTAGAGAATTGACAGAATGCTGATTGATCCACGCTGCAGTCAATTAGATCCGTGGCCACTTTAAGGAGACGTGACACAATTGCATTGCTTCTGCCTTCCTGATTTCCATTCAGCGTTCTCCTACTGCAGATTCTATTAGAATGTGCTTCAGCAAGAGCTACATGAGTGTCAGGTGGAGAAGGTTTCAGCCGATGGATCAGGATCAGTAGAGCATGAAGGAGGAACAGAAATCACACTGGGTCAAGTGGGCAGCGAAGGATTGCATTGTTAATTCTTTATGGAGAAGAGATACATTCAGTATCATTTTACTTTCTTATTTTCATGAGGTTCTTTGAAAATATGCTGTTAGCCTGACCCCTACCTGTCAGCTTATTAATCGCCTGACTGTTTTCTAAACCCTCCATAGCTGTTAGCCGCACATCTCTCCCTCTCCCCAGCCCCACTTCATCCTCCAGGCCCTTGCACTCTCTGACATCACTGTATGTCTCAAATTGTGGTCTCTTCTTTTCTTTAACATCCTACCACTCACAGCCTGGAATTTCCACCTTCAACCTCTTGACCACTCCTTTTTGCTTTACCTCTTGCTGTATCCCTCTAACTCTCTCTCCTTCTCCACCTTTCTCTTCCCCTCTGCCTCTCTCTCCTCCCTCCTATCTCTCTGTCTCTCTCTCTCTCCCTCTCACTCTGTCTCACCCCTTCTCTCTGCTCCTCTACCTTTGACCCCCTTTCCACCTCTCTCTCCCTTTCTATCATTCTCTTCCCTCCTACCTCCCTTGACTTCTCCGTCTATCTCTCTCTCCCCCTCTACCTCCCTCTCCCTTTCTATTTCTTTCTCCCTTTACCCCCCCATATCTTTCTCTCCCTTTCTATCTCTTCCCCTCCATATTCCATTTGCTCTCTACCTCGCTCTTCCCCTTTCTCCCTTCCTCCCTTATCACTTTGCTCTGTCTCTATCCCTCATCCTCTATGACTCTATGACCTCTCTCTACATCTCGCTCCCACAAGTCTCTCCCCCGCTCTATCTCTCTCACTCTCCATACGTCACTCTATCTCTCTCCCCAACAAGTCTCTCTTTCTCTCTATCTCTCTAGCTCTACACCTCTCTCTATCTCACCCTACCTCTCTTTCCCTTTCTAGCACTCTCTCTTTTTTCTATCTCTCTCTCTTTCAACCTCTATTTCTCCATCCCTTTCTACCTCTCGCTTCTTTTCATGGCAGCAGTCCAGGCTTGGGGAGACAAAGGTTTGCAGCTGAAAGAGACAACAAAGGCTGGACTCAAAAAGGCACAAGGAACGCTTTTTTAAAAAATTCATATGCAGAAGCAGGGTTTTTCTGGCTAAGCAAACATTTATTGCCCACCCTTAATTTCCCAGAAAGTGTTTAAGAATCAACAAAAACAAACACAAGGGACTGCAGATGCTAGAAATCAGAAATTGCTGAAGAAACTCAGCAGGTGTGTTAGCATCTGTGGAAAGGAAGCAGAGTTTACGATTCAGGTCCAGTGACCCTTATTCAGAGCTGAGTCAAGAGTCAGCCACATTGTTGTGGGTCTGGAGTCACATGTAGGTCAGACCAGGTAAGGACGGCAGATTTCCTTCCGTAAAGAACATTAGGGATCCAGATGGGCTTTCCTGATAATCAACAACAGAACCACGATCATCGTTAGATTCTTAATTCCAGATTTTTAATTTAATTGAAATTATTATTTAGACATTTCTGAAGTCTTGTGGTGCTATGACAGTGTCCCAACCTCTAAACCACATGATTTTGGTTCAAGTCCCATTTGTTACAACTGGGATTTGTAACAAATGGGACTTGAACCTACATCATCTGGTTTATAGGTTGGGATATTACCAGAGTATCACAAGACCTCGGAAATGTCTAAATAATAATTTATCCAGTGATCTGTTTTTTTGGCGGGGGCTAATGCGGATTTGATTTGATTTATTATTGTCATGTGTACTGAAATACAGTGAAAAGTATTGTTTTGCGCGCTTACCAGACAAATCATACCTTACATAACTATGTCAGAACAATCTCGCAAGGAATCAAGGGCTACGGGGAGAGTGCGGGTAAGTGGAGTTGAAATGCCCATCAGCCATGATTAAATGGCGGAGTGGACTGGATGGGCTGAATGGCCTTACTTGCACTCCTACGTCGTATGGTCTTAATAGAACAGAATGCAGAATATAGAGTTACCACTACAGAGAAGGTGCAGAGAAAGATCAGCTCTAATACATGAGAAGTCTGTTCATAAGTCTGATAACAGTGGGGAAGAAGCTGTTCTTCAATCTGTCGGTAGATATTTTCAAGCATTCGTATCGATGGCCTAGTGGTATTATTGCTAGATTGTTAATCCAGAAATACAGATAACATTCTGGGGACCCAGGATCAAATCCTGCCATGGCAGATGTTAGAATTTGAATTTAATAAAAATGAAATATCTAGAATTAAGAATCTAATGATGATAATGTCAGAAAACCCCACCTGGTTCACTAATGTTCTTTAGAGAAGGAAATTGCCATCCTTACCTTGTCTGGCCTACAGGTGACTCCAGACCCACAGCAATGTGGTTGACTCTGAACTGCCCTCTGGGCAATTAGAGATGGACAATAAATGCTGCCTGGCCAGCGACACCCTCATCCTGTTAATGAATAAACAAAAACTTTTCTGCCCAACGGAAGAGTGTATAACCAGGGTAGGAGGAGGGTCTTTGATTATGTTTGTAGCCTTCCTAATGCAGTGGGAAGTATAGATAGAGTCAATGGAAGGAAGGCTGGTTTTCATGATGGACTGGGCTGTGTTCGCAACTCTCTGTGATTTCTTGTGGAGTCATTTATATTAATCATTTCAGCTGTCGAACGTACATTTACATTTGATTGATAGATTTATAGCTGTCTCGCGTAGCAAGATACAGTGAAAAGTGTTGTTTTGCATGCATTAACAGGCAGATATACCATACAAAATGCAACAGGGGAGCAGAACTGAGGGCAAAATAAATTGTTACAGCCACAGAAAAAGGGGCAGACAGAGAGAGATCCATTTCTGAAAATAGCAGGGAAGAAGCAGTTCTTGATTCTATTTGTATACGTACGTTACCCATTTAAATTATATGAGTGTTTTTCTCCTCGAGTCTTTTATGCTGTGGACACATTACTGAGTCAGAGCTTGTTTCCCTGACTATCTTCCCCACTCCAATGGCAATTAATAATTTGGAACGTTCTTCAAATGTTTTTTTTTGTTGTTCTGCCCTTTCATGTTGACTTTTTGCTGAACCTGAAATTTATACTTCAGACAGAATATGTCCACTGTGAAGTATTGGAAAAGTGCATCTTCTCTTTCAGTCAAGCATGCCTTAATCTGAGCTGATGTGCTTGCATCTCTCATTCTTGTCAGTCGTGGTTTATTTGCCATGAATGGAATTTATTTTGCCTCAGCCTATTGCGTGCGCTCGATCTCCAGCCCATTGTTCTGTGAGTAGTCTTAGGAGACACTTGTGCGATGCTTAATGTAATCTTGGTTTGTCACTTTAAGGACACTGCTCAGATATAATTGCAGGGAGATGGGAGGTTGTGGGGCGTTTGGGTGTAGGGGGTGGGGGAGAGATAGATTTGAGAAACAGTCCAAGATGTTCTTGAGGTCAAAGCAGAAAAGCTGCATTTAATGCCGTTGCAAGTGCTGGGGGCACGCAAAGCACCTATGCAGCCACAATTGCTGCCATTCATGGCCCATGCACCGGTTGGTACCAAACAGAAGGAGCACCTAAAATGTCTATCCACAAACACTTTTAATCAGCTCAGTTTCAATCCCATTCTAAGCCCCCATTCCCAACACTTGCTGTCCCTGTTCCCAGCCCTTCACTAACTCCCCCTGCCGCGTACATTTCCCAGCCTTGTTGCTGCCTGCTGTTTCTCATTGGCAAGGGAACAGGGAGGTAAGCACCGAAGGGTCCAATAAAGGAAGACTGGATAGCTCAGTTGGCTGGACGATTGGTGAGTGATGAGGACAGTGTGGGTTTAATTCCTGCATCACTTCCCCCAAGCAAAGGAACAGGGACGGAGACCAGGAGGTTGGCATTGTAGGATCAATGGGCTGCAGAAGGTGGTGGAGTGCCAATGGAGGGCCAAGGTGAGTGGACAGCATGGCAGAGTTGCAACAAAAGTGCCTGTGTGATACGTTTTCCTCAGGGAGGCAATCTTCATGACTGCACTTATGGACAGAGTGGGCGCGGCTTTGAGCTTCTGGATGCACATTGATGACATCAATGGCACAGATGCCCTGTCCCAGAGCAGAGGCAGGGGTCAATGTGAGACAGAATATACTGGGAGTGCTCTGCATGTCTCACAGCATCAGCAAAGAAAGGAACAGCACTAACATTTTGAGAAGGTGCCCTTTCCTCAGGTGGCAGACTATGAAGTCATCGGAAGTTAATGCTGCAAGCGGATGTTGGAAATTACTGGCAGCAGCTGAGTAACATTCCCTGTTTCACACACTCCGGAATCTGATAGCTGGTCACACTCACCACCTCTGACGTAAATAAATTGTCAAAGCCTATCTCAAATACCCGTTGATTTTGGGGATAATCAATTGGCTTTTTCATCGACTAAAGAGAGCTGAATTTGTTTCCATTGGGATGAGCTATTGTCCAAGCCATTGCCTTGCATACCAAATTCATTCAGTAAAAAGCAAGCCAACAGGTTGGTTCAGATAACAATAAATTAAACTGGATCCCATTCACACCCATTGCATTAACTCACAAAAAGATGAACGCAAAAGAACTGCAGAAGTAGGAATCTACCTGAACTCCATTGCAATCTGGGAGACTGGATTCCATAAATTCATGACCCTTTGATAGAAATAATCTCTCCCCATCTCTGTTTTACATCTGCTACCCGTTATCCTAAAACTATGACCTCTTGTTGTAGATTGCCCCACAAGGGGGGACATCCTCTCTATGTCTAAGGGACAAGAATGCGTGACAATAACATTTGGGACAGATGGAGAGCAGGAGAGATTGGAAAAAGAATTGATGTTGCAGACGAAACGGAAGTGGTATGATACAAGCAAAGGACCAAAGGGTTGGGTCTCGAGGAGGGGCCAAAAAAACAGAATCATGAACACCTCCTGCCCAAAAACAATTTAATAAAGGAAAGAAAGGGAAATGAGGGAGAAGAAACAAGAAACAAGAAACCAGAGCTTCTGAAACAGCACAAGAAAGGTGGAGACAGCAGGTTCATTGAAAATGAGAGAGTGCAAGGACAGCACCTCAATAAAGAATGAGGGAGAGCAAGTGAAACAGTGTGAGAGAAAGCAAGGACTGCAGCTTCTTACACAGCACTAAAGCATAGGGACAACAGCTTTATAAAGAACAGGAGAGAATTGGACAGCGGCATCTGAAACATGCTCTAGAGTGTAAGGACAGCAGCTTTATAAAGAATTAAATTGAATTAACTTTATTATCATGTGTACTCAAATAAACACAGTGAAAAGTTTACATGGTTAAAGAACTGGAGAGTACAGGGACAGCAGCTTCTGAAACAGGTTTAGATCATAAATTTCAACCTTTCACAGAATTCCTATATTGTGGAAACAGGCCATTCGGCCCAACCAGTCCACACCAACTCTCCAAAGAGCATCTCACCCAGACTCACTCCCCTACCCTATCCCCAACACTATGTCCAATTTAGCACAGGCAACCCACCTAACCTGCTCGTCTTTGGACTGTGGGACCAAACCAGAGCACCTGGAGGGAACCCACGCAGAGAATGTGCAAACTCCGCACAGACTGTCACCTAAGAGTAGAAACAAACCCAGGTCCCTGGCACTGTGAGGCAGCAGCGCTAACCACTGAACCACCCTAATAGAATCCCTACATGTGGAAGCAGGCTATTTGGCCCAACAAGTCCACACTAACCCTCCAAAGAGTGTCCCACTCAGACTCACCCCCTATCCTATCCCTGTAACCCTGTATTTCCCATGGCTAACGCGCCTAACCTACACATCCCTGAACACTGCAGGTATTTTAACATGGCCAATCCGCCTGACTTGCACATCTTTGGACTGTGGGAGGAAACCGGAGCAGAAGTCCACACAGACACAGAGAGAACGCACAAATTCCACACAGACAGTCACCTGAGAGTGGAATCGAGCCCAGGTCCCTGATGTTGTCGTCCACTCTGACAGCATCTTTACAAAGAACAGGAGAGCAGCTTGTGAAACAGCACTAGAGAGGGAGCAACACGTTGCTAGGAAGAATCAAAAGGCAGATTATTAGTTAACTGGAGAGAGAGAGACTCCAAAACTGTGGCAAAAGAGAGGGAACTGGGTGATCTTGCACATGAAACACGAATAGTTAACATGCAGGTGCAGCAAGGGATTAAGAAGTCAAATAGAATTTTGACTATTATAGCTAAGAGCTAGGAGTTAAAAACAGGGAAGCCTTGTTACAGCTGTAAAGGGTGTTGGAGAAACTGCCCTTGGAGTACTGCGTACAGTTTTACTCCCCACATATTTAAGAAAGGATGTACTGACATTGGAGGCTGTTCAAAAGAGGTTCACGAGGCTGATTCCTGGGATGATGGGGTTGACTTATCAAGAAGAAATGAACAGGTTAGGCCTTTATTCATCACAGTTTGGAAGAATGAGGGGTGACCTTATTGAAACATACAAGATTCCAATGGAACTTGGCTGGGTATATGTTGAAAACATGTTTCCACTGATGTGGGAACCTCGAACTGGTGGACATAGTTACAGAACAAGGGGACAATCATTTCAACATAAAGGAATTTCTTCCGAATGTCTGGATTTCTCTACCCCAGAGAGTTATGGAGGCTAGATCGCTGAAAGGGTTTAAAGAGGAGGTGGACAGATTTTCTGAAAAATCAGGAAGTTAAGGGCTAGGGGAAGCAGGCACGACTGAGGCCTGGAGCAGATCAACCATGAATGCATCAATTTTTTTTTTGTTATTCACTCAGAAGATGAGGGTTTCACTGGCCAGGCAACATTTATTGCCCATCCCTAGTTGCCCAGAGGGCATTTAAAAGTCAACCACATTGTTGTGGGTCTGGAATCACATGTAGGCCAGACCAGGTAAGGATGGCAGCTTCCTTCCCTGAAGGGCATTAGTGACCCAGTTGAGTTTTTCCGACAATTGGCAATGGATTCATGATCATTATTAGACTCTTAATTTCAGATTTTTTATTGAATCCACATTCCACCATCTGCCTTGGCAGAATGTGAATTCGATCCCTAAAACATTAAGTGGGTCTGGATTGACAGTCCAGCAATAAAGTCACTAGGTGGAGCTCGAGGGGCTGAATGGCCTACTTTTGCTCCTATTTCTTACGTTCTAGGTAAAATCAGCAAAATAAGCAAAATGGAGTTGGAAATTGTGACGTAAAATTCTGCACTGTGACATTCTCTTCCTGTACCATGGCTGACACCATACCAAATACCAAGAAAACTTGACTTATCCCGGGATCCAGAAGACCAAAGCTAACCTTGTTCAATGCAACCAGCTAGAAATGAAAATGGAACATTCACTGAAAGTGGCAATGCAGGTGGAAAAGATAGTCGACAAGGCATATGGCATGCTTGCCTTCATCAACCGGGGCACTGAGGTTAAAAATTGGCAGGTAATGTTGCAGCTTCATAGAACCTTAGTTAGGCCACATTTGGAATATTGTGTTCAATTCTGGCTGCCACACTACCAGAAGGATGTTGTGGCTTTGGAGGGGGTACAGAAAAGATTTACCAGGAGGTTGCCTGGTATGGAGGGCATTAGCTATGAGGAGAGTTTGGAGAAACTTAGGTTGTTCTCACTGGAATGATGGAGGTTGAGGGGGGACCTGATAGAGGTCTACAAGATTATGAAAGGCATGGACAAACTGGATAGCCAGAAGCTTTTTCCCAGAGTGGAAGAGTCAGTTCCCAGGGGGCATGAGTTTAAGGTGCAAGGGGCAAGGTTTAAAGGTGATGTACAAGGCCGGTTTTGTACACAGAGGGTGGTGGGTGCCTGGAACTCGCTGCCAGGGGAGGTCGTGGAAGCAGATACGATAGTGACTTTTAAAGGGCGTTTTGACAAATACATGAATAGGATAGGAATAAAAGGATACGGTCCCCGGAAGGGTAAGGGGTTTTAGTTGTGACGGGCAACATGTCGGTGCAGGCTTGGAGGGCTGAAGGGCCTGTTCCTGTACTGCAATTTTCTTTGTTCTTTGTTGTTCTGTTCCTATTGGAAACACAACTCACCCGTGCACTGCTACAGTGTAGAACTGTTGACACGGATTTTTGAAATGTTGCCCAAAGAGGTGATTTCAGTGCCCAGCTCGATAAATGAAATCAGTCTGCTGCCCAATTATACCCACAGATAAAGCATACCTCACGAGCCAAGTCAATTTGTTCAGAATAGCATTTTCTCTCCAATATTTCCTGTTGTGTATGTGTCTGTATTTGTGTGTGTCCAGATGGACCTGCTGATTGAATGACTCATCAGGCGACAGGACAAAGATTTGCAAATTGCTTATCTTTGTCTCAGCTCTTTAGAAATCCCAACCTATGCACAAAGCTTCTTGAGAAAGCAACACTGTGTGTTTAGCAGCAAGCTTATTTGTGACTTGATTAGCTTGAAGGTGGATTCGGTGAGCATGGCAGTGTGTGTGTTCCCTGGTTGCTTCTGAAGGGATGACGCTTTCCAAATCTCATCAACCTGCCTGGGAAGGAGAGAATTGTTTACTTCCTTCTTCATATTGTCCATTCACTGTCAAAGCACAGGACATTTTACTCGTTCCAGGCCAAAACTTCTTTTTATGCAATCCTTTCACAGGATGCGGGTGTTGCTGGCTGGGCCAGAGTTTATAGCCCACCCCTAACTGAGGGGTGCCTCACATCGCTGTGGGTTCGGAGTCACATATAGACTAGACCAGGTAAGGACTGCAGTTTCTGTCCCTAAAGGACATTAGTGAACCTGATTGTTTTTCCCTGACAATCAACAATGGTCATCATTAGACTCTTAATTCTACATTCTCAACGAATTCTAATTCCACCATCTACTGTGGTGGGATTCAAACCTGGGTCCAGTCCATTGGCAATACTATAGGCCATTACCTTCCCTTCATGGCATTGCTTCGCATCCTTAGGGTGAGCTTAGTGTGAAGGAAAGAACTCACATCCATGTGGCAGCTTTGAAAGTGTTTCTGCAGGATATGAAGATAAGCTCTTGACTAATTTTGATGATGGGTGGACAGCGATAGAGGAACAGATGACTGACAGAAAAGAGAGTGATCGGTCTATCTTAGCCTGATCTGCACAACTGTTGATACCTTGTCGTGATAAATGTGCGACTGCTGCCCCCATCCAAAAGCAGGAGGCTCAGTCTGGGACTGATTTCAAATGATTTCAGAAAAGCAAGTGGCCACTCAGGCCCTAGTGTCTGTGCCAGCCCTTTGCAAGAGCAGCTCACTGAGTCCTCCTCCTCGGCGCGTTCCATGTGTTTCGCTCCCAGAATGATGACTCAATTCTCTTTTCAAAGCCTCAATTGAATCAGCTTCAATTCTTCTCTCGGGTAGTGCAATCCAGATTCCTATCACTCACTGACTTAAAAATAAATCCTCATGCTGTCGTTGGCTTTTTGTACCAAGCATTCTTCAAAAGCTGTAGAACTTGTAAGTGTCGATGGTCAAAGAAGATTGGTTCGGCTGGTACAAAGAACATGGAATGTTAACTTGCAACGACATTCAGCAATTTAGAAACACAAACTGCCTTCATTGAAAGGACATTGGAATACAGGAATGCAGCAGTAGTGTCATAGAGTTGTACAACATGGAAACAGACCCTTTGGTCCATGTTGACCAGATATCTTGAATTAATCTAGTCCCGTTTGCCAGTATTTGGCCCATATCCCTCTAAACCCTTCTTGTTCATATACCCATCCACGCTTCTTAAGTGTTATAATTGGACCAGCCTCCACCACTTCCTCTGGCAGCTCATTCCATACACGCACCACACTCTGCGTGAAAAAGTTGTCTCTTAGGTCCCTTTTAAATCTTTCCCCTCTCACCTTAAACCTAAGCCCTCTAGTTTTGAACTCCCCCATCCTGGGAAAAGATCCTAGCTATTCACCATGCCCCTCATGATTTTATAAACCTCTATAAGGTCACCCCTCATCCCCTGACGCTCCAGGGAAAATAGCCCCAGCCTCTTCAGCTTCTCCCTATAACTCAAACTCTCCAACCCTGGCAACATCTTTGTCAGTCTTTTCTGCACCCTGACAAGTTTTAACAACATCTTTCCTGTAGCAAGGAGACCAGATTGTACAGGATTTTAGTCAGACCAAATCTGGAGTACTGTGTGCAATTTAGTCTTCATATTTAACAAGCAGAAGAGCACTAAAGGAGTAGGAACAGAAGTAGGCCACTCAGCCCATTCAATCTGTTCCATCATTCAATGAGGTCATGGCTGATCTGATAACTCACAACTCGCAACTCATTTCATTTCTATTTATTTTGACAGGTTTAGTGAGAACAGTCAGTGCAAAGTAAAAGGTACAATTTTATTGAAGGTACAGGAGAGAAGAACTTGGGTGAACAATTCTTCGAAGCTTGTTAATAAAGCGTGCCAGACTCTGGGTTTTATAAGTGGATATAGGGATTGCAAAAGCAAGGATGCTATGTTGAATATGTGGAAAACACTGATTGGGCCTCTATTTTGGTTTTCACCCATAGAAACACAGAAGATAGTAGGCCATTCAGTCCTTCAAGCCTGCTCTGCCATACAATATGATCACAGCTGATCGTCTGTCTGAATGCCATATTCTCAATTTCTCCCCTCACATCTATATGCCTCAAAAATCTAAAGAAAGACAAACATCTGTCTCCTTCTTGAATATATTCAATGACTCGATCCCCACTGCCTTCTGTGGTAGAGAATTCCACAGGGTCACTACCCTTTGAGCCCCAAAATCCCTAAAAAACCCAGATCCATGGTTCTAGACTCGTGCAACTTGGGAAAACTCCCTTGCTGCATTTAGTCTGTTAAAATTTTATACATTTCAATCTGATCCCTCTCTCATCTTTCTAAACTCCAGTAAATACAGATCCAGTCAAACCAATCTCGCCACATAGGACGGTCCTGCCATCCCCAGTATCAGCCTAATGAACCTCCTCTGCACTCCCTCCATGGCAAGGATACCCTCTCTAAGGCAGAGAGAACAAAACAGCATGCAATATTCCAGCTGTGATCTTACCAAGGCCTTATGTAACTGCGGTAAGACATCCCAACTTCTGAACTCAAATCCTCTTACAATGAAAGTCATTTGCTTTCTTAATTGCCTGCTCCTCCTGCCTGATTACTTCAATTCCACATTGTTGTACGTCCACATTTCTGACATATCACCAACTAATTAACACTCTTCCATTCCGTTTTACACAGCAAAGTGTGTAACTACACATTCAGCCATGTTGTGCTGCACGTGCCTTATGTTTGCGCACTTGACTGAAAGATTTTGAAGGCCTCCTCGCATTGTCCTCATGACTTACAATCCTGCTCCAATCTGCATCATCAACAAATGTCGAAATGTTGCATTTGGTTTCCCCATACAGGTCATTATTTCATATCAGAAAAAGCTGGAGCCCAAGCACTGATCTTTGCAGTAACCCACTCCTCACTACCTGTTATTTGATAATTGACACAGTCATTCCCACTCTCTCTTTCCTGTCTGCCAACCAATTCTCAATCTGTGTCTATGTATTCCCCATTCCATGTGCTTTAATCTTGCTCAATAACTCTTTTGAACAAACTTAGCAAAAGCCTTTTGAAAATCTAAATAGACTACACCAACCAGCTCTCCTTTATCTATTCCACTAATAAGAGTCATAGACTTGTACAGCATGGAAGCAGACCCTTCAGACCAACTCATCCATTCTGAGCAGATATCCTAAATTAACTTTATCCCATTTGCCAGCATTTGATCCATATTCCTGTAAACCCTTCCTATTCATGATCGCATCCAGATGCATTTTAAATGCTGTAATTGTACCAGCCTCCACCTGGTCGTCTGGCAGTTCATTCCATACACGCACCAACCTCTGTGTGAAAAGGTTGCCCCTTAGGTCACATTTAAATCTTTCCCCTCTCACCTTAAACCTATGCCCTCTAGTTTTGGACTCACCTACCCTGGGGAAAAGACCTTGGATATTCACCTATCAATGCTCCTCGTGATTTTATAAACCTCTATAAGCTCACCCCTCAGCCTTCAATGCCCCAGGGAAGATAACCCCAGCCTATTCAGCCTCTCCCATTACATCCTCAAAAAACTCCAGTTGATTTGTTAAGCATGATTTGTCTTTCATAAACTTATGCTAACTTTGACCAGTTCTTTTAATGTTTTCAAAATCATTTTGCAACGCTTTGTTTCAAGCCATTGTCTATGACCCAGAATAGAGTAAGAGGAAAAGGAATTCAGAATCTGAATTTCCTTTGTGTTATCCGGGGAATTCTTTTCTTTATTCATTCATGGGATGAGGGCATCGCTGGCCAGGCAGCATTTATTGCCCATCCCTAATTGCTCAGAGGGCAGTTCAGAGTGAAGCAAATTGCAGCGGGCCTGGAGTTGCATGTAGACCAGGCCACATAAGGATGGCAGTTTCCTTTCCTAAAGGACATTAGTGAACCAGGTGTGATTTTTCCCCAACCATGGATTAATGGTCATCATTAGATTCTTAATTCCACATTTTTATTGAATTCAAATTCCACCATCTGCCATGGCAGTATTTGAACACAGATCATTACCTGGATCTCTGGATTAACAGTCCAGCAGTAATACCACAAGGCCATTGCCTCCCCTTTCCAAGGAGGGACAGCAACAAAGCAGATGGGGCATCACTTCAGCTCCCATTTACATTCCCCCCTCTGACAGCACCGCCAAAGTTCATTCATCTCACCTGATCTTGACATAATCAATGTGTGCAAACTGGTGACTTGCACTTGCCTTGCAAACAGTGGGTTAGAAGTTGGGAAAGGGTGCTTAGAGCTTAGAAACTCTCCCTCTGGTAACACGTTCCATCAATTCAGCAGGCAGTGCCATTAATTATTGTGTTATTTCAGTTCTGCTTCTCATATCCAAAAGTATCATGAACATCCAATAGCTTCTGTGACAGACAGCTTCAGAGATAATGAATTAAAAAAAAAGACTTCTGTTACTTTGCTCGGTTTTACTGAGCTCTGATCAGTGGCATCTGCTGAAAGAAACCAATGTTCATAGATGCAGATCTGAGTGACTCTTGTTCCTTATTAACAATGCACTGCAATCTGCAGATAATGACAAACCACAGTGTTTGCACTGTTTTCCTCTAACTACTTGTGGCAAAGGGAATGTTATTAATAGGGAATAATCAGGTATGAGGTGATAGGGGATTAACTGAATTGTAATTGAAAATGTGTTCATGCTGGAATAAATATCACTGTGTAATTACAAGCTATTGTGCGGTGAGGGACACAGGGAGACAGTGTCGGTTTATTAAATGCATGTTGTTGCTTTGAGTAGGATTACAGTATCCAGTATAATGACCAAGCCTTGCCTGACCTACAGAAAACACTTCAACGTTGGCCTGACACTTGCTTCAATGGGAATAACTGTGCTTCACAAATCACTCCTCATTTCACACAATTCTGTTTGGAGACGGGAGATTCTCACAAACATCCGAAAGGCTTTTTAGCTCATGAATTACTTTCAAAGCACAGATTTTGGATCTCTGTAGGGAAGTTTAATTTATGCACAGTGAGATCCTGCAAGCAGCAAATACGTCAGTCGACCTATCTTAATAAAACCAGAAATGTCACTGGACTCATAATGTTAACTCTGTTTCTATCTCAACAGATGCTGTCAGACCACTTTCTCCAGCACTTTCAGTTTTTATTTAGAAGAATGAGGAGGGATCTTATGGAAACATATAAAATTGTGAAGGGACTAGAAACGATAGAAGCAGGGAGGTTGTTTCCGCTAGCAGGTAAACTAGAACCAGGGGGCATGGCCTCAAAATAAAGGGAAGCAGATGTAGGACTGAGCTGAGGAGGAACTTCTTCACCCAATCTGTGGAATTCCCTGCCCAGTGAAGCAGTTGAGGCTACCTCGCTGAATGTTTTTAAGGTGAAGATAGATAGATTTTTGAACAGTAAAGGAATTAAGGGTTTTGGTGAGTGGGAGGGTAAGTGGAGCTGAGTCCATGAAAAGATCAGCCATGATCTTATTGAATGACAGAGCAGGTTCGATGGGCCAGAGGGCCTACTCCTGCTCCTCTTTCCTATGTTCTTATTTCAGATCTCCAGTATGTTTTCCGCATATCTTGAAGAAGGAATATTAGAATACAAAGAAGGCACAATAAGATTTTTTTTGTCTTTATCCTTGAATGGGATGTGGGCAGAGCTGGTAAGATCAGTATTTGTTGCCACCTCTAGTTGCCCTCAAACTGTGTGGCTTGATAGACCATTTCAGGAGGCAGTTCAGAGTCAATCACATTGCTGTTAGGTCTAGAGTCACATGCAGGCCAGACCAGGTAAGGAAGGCAGGTTTCCTTTCTAAACGACATTAGTTAATATCCTGGGATTCCTGATTACTAATCCCTTGACATGACTGCTATGCCCCTAACTCACTACAAGCATTCGTTGTTTCATCAGCATCCATTGTGATCATAGAAAGATTCTATTGGACCATAAGGAATAGGCTATAGGAGCTGCGTTAGACCATTCAACCCATCCAGTCTGCTCTGCCATTTGATCATGTCTGGTACATTTCTCAACCCTATCCTCCTGCCTTCTACCCATAGCCTCTGATCCCATTACCAATCAACGACCTATCTATCTCTGTCTTAAATACATTCAATGACTTGGTCTCCACAGCCCTCTGCAGCAAAACATTCTACAGAATCACCACCATCTGGCCAAAGAAATTCCTCCTCGTCTCAGTTCTAAAGGATCGTCCCTTCACTCTGAGATTGTGGCCTCAGGTCTTAGTCCCTCCTTCCAGTGGAAACATCTGGTCCCTGCCCACTCTATCCAGGCCTCTCAGTATTCTGTAAGTTTTCATCAGATTCCCCCTCATCTTTCTAAACTCCACTGAGTACAGACCCAGTGTCCTCAACCGCTTCTCATATGACCAGCTCTTCATACCTGGGATCATTGGTGTAAACCTCCTCAGGACTCCCTCCAATGCTAGAACATCCTTCTTTAGATATGTGTACCAAACTACTCACAATATTCCAAATATGGTCTGACCAGAGCCTTATACAGCCCTCAGTGGTACATCTCTGTTCTTGTATTTTTTTAAATTCATTCATAGGATGTGGGCATCACTGACCAGGCAGCATTTATTGCCCATCCCTAATTGCCCAGAGGGCAGTTAAGAGTCAACCACATTGCTGTGGGTCTGGAGTCACTTGTAGGCCAGACCAGGTAAGGATGGCAGAGATAACAAGGTGTGGAGCTGGATGAACACAGCAGGCCAAGCTGCATCATAGGAGCAGGAAAGCTTGACGTTTCAGGCCTAGACCCTTCATCAGAAAAGGCCC
>JAHRHZ010000064.1:4880344-4892185 GCA_024137785.1 Ginglymostoma cirratum
TGAAGGGTCTAGGCCTGAAACGTCAAGCTTTCCTGCTCCTATGATGCAGCTTGGCCTGCTGTGTTCATCCAGCTCCACACCTTGTTATCTCAGATTCTCCAGCATTTGCAGTTCCTATTATCTCAGATAAGGATGGCAGTTTCCTTTCCTAAAAGAAATTAGTGAACCAGATGGGTTTTTCTGACAATCGACAATGGATTCATGGTCATCATTAGATTCTTAATTCCAGATATTTTTATTGAATTCAAATTCCACCATCTGCCATGACAGGATACAAACTTGGATCCCCAGAATGTTATCCGGGTCTCTGGATTAACAGTCCAGCAATCATACCACTAGGCCATTGCCTCCCCTGAACTAGGACTCCCAGGTCCCTTGGTGCTTCAGATTTCAGGAGTTTTTCCCCATTTAGAAAATAATCTTTGCTTCTTTACTTCCTACCAAAGTGTTTAACCTCACACTTTTCCACTTTGTATTCCATCTGCCACATCTTTGCCCGTTCTCCTCCCTGTCCAAGTCCTTCTGCATCTTCCCCACTTCCTCAACACTACCTGCCCCTCCACCTATCTTTGCATAATTTCCAAACCAAGCAACAGCTCCACACTGTGTTACACAGTTCTTTTGTCTAGATCATTAATGTCCTAGGTGAGTATTTGTGGTTACAACACAGACCCCTGCAGAACACCATGAATCACCACCTGCCATCCTGAAGAAGACCTCTTTTTCTCCAATCTCTGTCTTCTGCCAGTCAGCCAACCCTCTATCCATGCCAGCACCTTGTCCCTAACACCATGGGCTATTATCTTATTTAGCAGTTTCCTGTGTGGATCATTGTCAAAGGCCTTCTGGAAATCTGAACAGATCATGGCCACTTGCTCTCCTTTGTCTAACATGTTTATTAGCTCCTCAAAGAATTCTAACAAGTTTGTCAGGCATGACCTCCCTTTGATTAAGCCCTGCTGACTCAACCCTATTTTACCATGCCCTCCCAAACACTCTGCATTCTAAACCTTAATAATGGACACTAAAATCTTACTGGCCTATAGTTTCCTGTCTTCTGCCTTCTTCCCTTTTTAAACAGGGGTGTTACATTAATGGGTTCTCTGGGACCCTCCCTGACTCCAGAGATTCCTGAAAGATCACCACCGATGCCTCCACAGTCTCCTCTGCTATCTCCTTCGGAACTCTGGCTTGTAGTTCACCTGGTCTGGCTGATTTATCCACTTTCAGTTTCCCCAGCACCTTCTCCCCAGTGATGGCCACTACAGTCATCTCTGTCCCCCTGACTCTCTTGAAGTTCTGGTGTGCTACTGGTGGCTTCTACAGTGAAGACTGATGCATTAATGGCAAGTTGATAAGTTTCCATCTGTCAATGCAAACCATCACCTCTCTGTCAACCTCTACATCACTTGTTCAATTTGACAACATTCTTCTGGGCTTACATGTTCGCTGCTTCTCATCCTTTTTCTTCTGGCAGCATGGTGGCTCAGTGGTTAGCAATGTTGCCTCACAGCACCAGGAGCCCAAGTTCAATTCCACCTGTGGACGACTGTCTATGTGGAGATTGTACGTTTTCCTCAACGTTGTTCCGTTTTCGTCTTTGTGGTTTCCTCCAGGTACTCTGCTTTCCTCCCACAGTCCAGAGATATGCTGGCTATTTGGATTGGCTGTACTAAATTGCCCCTAGTGTTCAGGGATGTGTAGATTGCCTGGGTTATAAGGGGCTGGGTCTGGGTGGGATGCTTTGAGGGTCGGTGTGGACTTGTTGGGCCAAAGGTCCTGTTTCCACACTGTTGGGATTCTGTGATCTGTGAAGGAGAGTTCCTCACTGCTGGAACACTGACCTAGAATCTTTCACATCCCTCTACTGGATTCGTACAGGATTTAGGTTCACTATTTTAATCATAGTGTTCTTGAGCTGAGACCATTAAACCCTGTTTATGTTCTAAAATGACCAATACCAGTTCTTTGCCCAACTGCATCCTGTTGCTGAAGAAAAACAATATGTCAAATCCTCCAGCAATTCCCAACATCAAGAAGTGTGTAAAGATGATTGGTCATTCAACCCATCACGGGGTATAATCCATATATTCCCCTCATATGTGGTGTATAATTTGCCCTCTCACTCTTACATTGGATCTAAAGGAGCAGAAGGGAAGACTTATCAAATTAAAGGTATGGCATAAAATTAAAGGTTACGGTGCTGGGGATAACATCTTAGCACAGACTTTTCTTATTATAATCTATGACCTCTGTTATGGATGTAGGCGTGCAGTGTGATGACTTATAAAACATTTTCCTGTATTTTTCATGTAAAAGTACACATGTTAATAAATTTCTATTCTGTTCTCATCTGTTCTATTCTACTCTATTCGACCAGGAAACAGAAAGTAAGCAAAAATGTGTTGTCTTCTGGTTGCTCTCTATGAAATATCTCCACAGTCCCTCATGATAACCAGGTAACAAAGCAGATCATTAAGCGACCCAGTAGACCCCGTTTAACATTCAGACGTGCAGGGATCCGAGTGTTCCACAGGGTATTTGAACATCTGTGTCTCTCTGATCAGACTTGGAAATCTTTTTGATCCATCTGAACAACGGTTGTTTTGCACCAAGATCTTTTGATAAGTTTCCATCTGTCAATGCAAACCTCACCTCTCCGTCAACCGTACATCGCTTGTTCAATTTGACAATATTCCTCTGGGCTTATATTTTCTCTGCTTCTCGTCTTTTTTCTTCTATCTTTCTCATGCTCTTTCTCTCCCTCAGTTTCCATCCATGCCTGTCTCTCTTTCTCTGTTTTTCTGTTGCTCACTAGCTCTGTCCCCCTTTCAGCCAGCGCCCCATCGGTTCCACGTGTTTCTTTTTGCTGTCTTCCTGTTTGTCCTTCTCTCTTGTGACTCTCTGTCTCTCCTCTATCTGCTGACCCACATGTCTCTTCCACTGTGTTTCTCTCAGCTATTGGACCACATATTTCTCTTCCTCAGCCTTTATCTCTCATTTTCCCTCTTAGGATTTAATCAGGTATAAGTGATCTCAGCTCCTGACACCACTCCAACGCACTATTAAAGAATATTTACAGAGTCTGTTGAGGGAAGGAAAACATTACTTTATAAATCATGGGATAGCAAGAATTGCAGATGCTAGAGTCAGAGATAACACAGTGTGGAGCTGGAGGAACACAGCAGGATTTTCTGAAGAAGGGTCCCGACCCGAAACGTCAACTTTCCTGCTCTTCTGATGCTGCCTGGCCTGCTGTGTTCCTCCAGCTCCACACTGTGTTGTCTCCACCTTTTATACCATATTGTTAGCATATTACACTATTAGACTTAACCCTATCTACTATATCCCCCCTCATGTCACACATTGTATTCATTGTAAAGCTTCTCATTATGCCAGAACAGCCACTGAGAATGAGACGGTGTTTGAGAATGAGGCCAAGTCAATCTATATGTGAGAGATAATGAGAGTGAATGTCAGTTTTGTCTTGGTATGGAGGGAAGGTCTTATGAGGAAAGGCTGAGGGACTTGAGGCTGTTTTCGTTAGAGAGAAGAAGGTTAAGAGGTGACTTAATAGAGACATACAAGATGATCAGAGTATTAGATAGGGTGGACAGTGAAAGCCTTTTTCCTCGGATGGTGATGCTAGCATGAGGGGACATAGCTTTAAATTGAGGGGTGATAGATATAGGACAGATGTCAGAGGTAGGTTCTTTACTCAGAGAGTAGTAAGGACATGGAATGCCTTGCCTGCAGCAGTTGTAGACTCGCCAACTTTAAGGGCATTTAAATGGCCGTTGGATAAACATATGGATGATAATGGAATAGTGTAGGTTAGATGGGCTTCAGGTTTGTTTCACAGGTCGGCGCAACATCGAGGGCCGAAGGGCCTGTACTGCGCTGTGATGTTCTATGTTCTATGTTCTAATCTGTGTGTGCAATTGCACGTGTGTACGGCATTGAGAGTGAGACTGTGTCTGAGATAGTGTGAAAGTGAGGCTGTGTGTGAGAGAATGAGTGGGAGAGTGAAACTGTGTGAACAAAAACAGACATCGTTGGAGAAACGCAACAGGTCTGGCAGCATCTTTGGAGAGCAAAACAGTTAACATTTTGAGGTTTTGAATCCAGCCACACATTTTCACGTTTTGGATTTGAAATGTAACCCTGTTTGTCTCCTAACAGGTGTTACCAGACCTGTTGAGCTTCTTCAGCATTTTTTGTTTTCCTTTCTGAGGTTTCAGTGCTTCCAGTACTGGGAGGCAGTTTGCTGTCCTTACCTGGGTTAGACAGGAGCCAGCCAATGGTAATTACAAAGCTGGTACACTGATACCATGCACATTTGCCACTCACTTTTTGTTGCAACATTAGGGTTCCAAAAACTCTAGTAAAACTCTATTCACAGGATTGCTCTCTCCCTCTCCCTGTTTTGCACATTCTTTTCTCTTCATCATCTTTATATATTATCATCATGGCCATCTCTCACTCTCTTTTTCTCTCCCGCTTTGCCTCCCTGCTTTGTTGCTTTAGCTCTCTCTGTCCTGCTCATGTGTCCCCTGTGTCTCGCTTAATCCCATCTCTCAAGTTCTGTATCTGTTGCCCAACCGTTCTGCTTGGCTCCTTTGCTTGTGTGCTTTCTTTCTCATTGTCTCTGTGTCTCTAATGAACTCTCTCTTAATTTGTCCCAATCGTTCTCCAAATGTTGTTTGCACAGTTTGCCAGCTGGCCCGCATGTCTATCCCACAGTGAATGAGTGAGCAAGAGAGAGAGGTAGCATCAGGTACAATGTATAAATAAAATATCAAAGGGACACACCATTGATGAGGATGTACTAAACCAAACCTAAGATGCTGTTAAATCTTTAATCAGCTAGAAGGTTTCAATTGATTAATATGTATATGTAAACCCCTGTATACATATATATTTTAATCAATTAAAACCTTCCAATCGATTAAAGATCTAACAGCATCTTAGGTTTGTTTAATACATCCTCATCAAAGGTGTGACCCTTTGATCTTTTGTTTAAAAGTTCTGTGTCTGTGCTACCTCTCTCACTAACACCGGATGAAGGACTGAGGCTCCGAAAGCTTGTAGTTTAAAATAAACCTGTTGGACTATAACCTGGTGTCGTGTGATTTCTGACCTTGTTCACCCCAGTCCAACTCGACATCATATCCTATTTGGAAGTGAAAAGTAGATTTCATTAAAGCCAGAGACCCAGCACTGTTGAGCTAATAATGATGAAGATCTCCTGAAATGTATAAAAATGGCTTTCCTGTTTAACAAGTATTAAATCTTTTCTGAAGCCCATCCACAAGGAAAGATGAACTCTAAATCTACCTAGCTGCTAAGTTGATATGGACTCTCTGGACAGCCAGTCGCTGAGGGCTTAGATATAGATGAACAAAGCTAAGGCTTAAGGACCTCCTGACAGTGCAATGTACTGCAAGATGCAGCTAAAGTCTAGCAACAATTTTGGGTTATAGAGCACCTTTGTTAAATCATGAACCATTTAGAATGTTGTTCAACTTGACAGGATTCAGAAAAGATTTACAAGGACGTTGCCAGGTTGGAGGGTTTGAGCTACAGGGAGAGGCTGAATAGGCTGGGGCTATTTTCCCATCCGCATAGGAAGCTGAGGGGATGACCTTATGGAGGTTTATAAGATCATGAGGGGCATGGATAGGGTGAATAGACCTTTTTCCTAGGGCGGGGGAGTCCAAAACTAGAGGGAATAGGTTTAAGGTGAGAGGGGAAAGATTTAAAAGGGACCTAAGGGGCAACTTTTTCACACAGAGGGTGGTGCTTATGTGGAAGGAGCTGCCAGAGAAAGTGGTGGACGCTGATACAATTACAACATTTAAAAGGCATCTGGATGGACATATGATCAGGAAGAGTTGAGAGGGATATGGGCCAAATGCTAGCAAATGGGATTTCTGATGAAGGGTTTAGGCCCGAAACGTCAAGTTTTCCTGCTCCTATGATGCTGCTTGACCTGCTGTGTTCATCCAGCCCCACACCTTGTTATCTAGATCAGATTGAAATGTCTGGTCAGTATGGGCAAGTTGGACCCAAGGGTCTGTTTGTGTGCTGTACATCTCTATGACTATAAATGGAACCCAATTTGATATCGTGCAACTGCTCCATATAATGGAATAGTTGACCAAATGCTTACTCTAAAAGGAAACACAGAAGAGTCTTTTAAAAGGTGAGAGAGAGAGAGAGAGAGGCATGAGTTTGCTTCCAACAAGATGTGTCATATGATATTATTCTTATGTTTACCTTATGTTATTGCCTGTGAACTACAAAACTAAATGTAGATAAATCTGGTATTGAAATATCCTACAGACATTCATCACAAATATTATCTGAACTAATGTCACAATTCTCAGGCACATAAATGTCTGGGCTAATATTAAGCTATTAGGTTACAACAGAGGAACATAAGAACATAAGAATGTAAGAAATAGGAGCAGGAGTAGGCCATCTGGCCCCTCAAGCATGCTTTCTCATTCAATAAGATCATGGCTGATCTTCTTGTGGACTCAGCTCCACTTACCCTTCCACTCACCATAACCCTTAATTCCTTTCCTGTTCAAAATGCTGTCTATCTTCGCCTTAAAAACATTCAACGAGCTAGCCTCAACTGCTTCACTGGGCAGGGAATTCCACAGATTCACAACCCTTTGGGTGAAGAAGTTCCTCCTCAACTCAGTCCTAAATTTAAATCTGCTCCTCCTTATTTTCAGGCTATGCCCCCCAGCTCTAGTTTTACCTGTCAGTGGAAACAACCTCCCTGCTTCTATCTTATCTAGTCCCTTCATAATTTTATATGTTTCTATAAGATCCCCCCTCAATCTTCCAAAACCCGTTGAGTGTAGTGCCATTTTACTCAATATCTCCTCAGAAGCCAACCTTTTCAACTCTAGAATCAACCTAGTGAACCTCCTCTGCACCCCCTCCATTGCCAGTATATCCTTTCAGAAGTAAGGAGACCAAAACTGTACACAGTACTCCAGCTGTGGCCTCATCAGCACCCTACACAGCGGTAACATAACCTCCATGGGGCTGGATGAAGGGTTTAGGCCCGAAACGTCAAGTTTTCCTGCTCCTATGATGCTGCTTGACCTGCTGTGTTCATCCAGCCCCATGCTTGTTATCTCAGATTCTCCAGCATCTGCAGTACCTTTTATCTCTGGTGACATAACCTCCCTTTTTTTAAGGGAGGACGAACCTGCTTTCAGTAGAGTGTTGTGCTTCAAGTGATTCGAGGTAGGACGGCGTATCTGAGCTTTGTATCCTCAGGTCACGTACAGTGATGTTATCGTGTGCTTCATTCTTAAAGCAAAGGAAGCTGGATTTTGTGACAGTTTAAATATGAAATTGGTTTGGCAATTTAACGTTTGGCCTCACTTACCTGGCCAACACTCTCAGCGCAGGACTAAGTGAGGGCTGTGCTACCCTTCAAACTGAAACCTTCTCCATAAACCAGCCATCCAGCCAACTGAGCTGGACCAATAACCGTAGTTTTTCTTAATATACTCATTGGCAGAAGGGACCATCTATGAAAAGGATGCATGGAACCAAATCACAAACCCGGTATCATGGGATTAGGAGCAACTCAGGCAAATGGAGTGAATCAGCCATCAGTGCAAACTGAGGGACATTTGCCTGAAACTAAGTGGCATCTTTCATACTGGCAGGAAATTTGAAACTTTGCAAACAAGGGAGTGACAATTTCCAAATGTGAGTAAGCCCTGGCCAGCTGGGTGAAGCCCCATCTGGGGCAAGCAGATGGTCAGAGAAATATCCTCACCACAAATTAAAGTCCACACCAGCCTCCACGTCAATTGTTATTATTGCGTTGAAGGAAGAAAATGCCGTGTTGGGTTTTCAAAGACACAACGTGACAGTTTGTCATTTCCCGCACCTTGATTGTAAAGAAAAAAAATTCAGAGCACGATAAAAGACATTTTAAAAAGTGATGGCAAAATGTAAAGGCCTTTACTTCATTCGAATCACACTTAGCTACTTAACATCACTGATCACTTCAACACTCTACTGCCTAAGCTATACCCATGCATACCAAATGAACAGCAACCTCCAAATGTGATGATAACACAGTGAGCTGCGGCTTTCATTGCTGTTTTGATTAATTTATTTATTAGAAGTTCGTATGGTTAGCATTAAATTAGTATCACTTCATTTTTAATAAGGAGCTCACTGATAAGCAGCTGTAAATTGTCACCTGCTGAGGGGCTGGCAGTGGAATCTGGGCTCTCCATCTGAGTTTTAGCACTTTCAATACTTCCCTTACATTCCCAAATTGAATGAAAGCATCATCAGAATGAAAGGAATGGGACCTCACAGAAGCCATTCAGCTCCTTCCAGCTGCTCCATCATTCAGACGTATCATGGCTGATCCACTCAATTTGTTACTTTACTTTCTCATAACTGCAGCATGAAAGTTGAACACCTGGACGGCCCAAATATCATGGAGGAAGGAGGTGTGAAAACCAGAAGGGAAATTTACGTTAAACAAGAAAGAAACAGTCTGCACACAGAGTCAAGCCTGACATCTGATGGAGAGAATCCTTTGCCTGACTCCTCCTTCCCAGTGGTCCTCCATCCCATAAAGACACCTTTTGCTCCAGAGAGGATTTCTCTGCCCCTATTGTTGAGCCCAGTACCCTCCCTTGCCATCGCCACCTGTCTCTGGAGGTTACTGCACATCTGCTCAAGCTGCCCTGTTCGGCATCCTCCCTCACCATTGTCACCCACCACTGGAGGTCACAGCACATCGGGTAGGTGATGGCCTCATGGTATTATCACTAGACTATTAATCTAGAGACCCCCAGATGACGTTCTGGGGACCTGGGCTCGAACCTCACTGTGGCAGATGGTGGAATTTGAATCCAATAAACATCTGGAATTAAGAATCTAATGATAACAATGGATCCATTGCTGATTGTCAGGAAAAACCTATCTGGCTCACTAATGTCCTTTATGGAAGCAAATCTGCCATCTTTACCTGGTCTGGCCTACATGTGACCCACAGCACTGTGATTGACTCTTAACTGCCCTCTGGGCAATTAGGGATGGGCAATAAATGCTGGTCCAGCCAGCATTCCCATGAATGATTAAAAAAAAATCCCTTTAAGCTCGTATCAGAGATAGTAGGTACTGCAGATGCTGGAGAATCCAAGATAACAAGGTGTGGAGCTGGATGAACACAGCAGGCCAAGTAGCATCATAGGAGCAGGAAAGCTTGATGTTTCGGGCCTAGACCAAGGGTCTAGGCCCGAAAGACCAAGGGGTCTATCCCTTTAAGCTCCCTTGTTTGGCACCCTCCGTCACCATCGCCACCTACTGCCAGAGATCATTGCATATCCGCTTGAGCTGCCCTTTCAGCAATTTCCATCAGCTTTGCCTTCTATTGATAGAGGTCAGAGCACATTTGTTCAAGCTCCTCTGTTCAGCGCCCACCCTAACCATCGCCATCTACTGCTGGAGGTCAGGGTACATCTGCTCAAGTTCCCTTGTTTGACATCCTCCCTCACCATTGCCACCTGTTGCTGGAGTTCCAGTTCCATAAACATAAACATTAACCCATTACTCCACCATACCCTTAACTAACTAAGCCTACTGAAACTCAACCTTAAAAGCTTTACCTCTCCCCTTGTATCCATTTTGGTGGAGGCAGTTTCAGGCCTGGGAAGGTGTGTGGATGGGTGGGGAATGAGAAAGTGTGAGGGTGGGGATGGGAAGGTGTGAGTGTGAATTAGTCGATGGGAAAGTGTAAGTGTGGGGTGGGAAATGGGAAGGTTTTTTTGGTGCATTCGGGGGTGGGAAGGTGTGGGAGTGGGATGGGTGATGGGAAAGTGTGAGGGCAGGGTGGGGGTGAGAAGGTTTGATGGTAGGGTGGGGGATGGGAAGGTGTGAGGCCAGGGAATGGGTGTGAATTGGGAGAATGGGAAGGTGTGAGTGTGGGGTGGGGATTGGGAAGGTTTTTTTGGTGCATTCAGGGGTGGGAAGGTGTGGAGTGGGGTGGGTGATGGGAAGGTGTGAGGGCATGGTGGGGGTGAGAAGGTTTGATGGTAGGGTGGGGGATGGGAAGGTGGGTGGGTGGATTGGGGGGTGGGAAGGCGTGGGGATGGGGTGAGTGATGGGAAGGGGTGGGAGTGGGGAATGAGAAGGTGTGAGGGTGGGGTAGGGGACGGAAAGGTGTGAGTGTGGGAGATGGGGTGTGGGGATGGGGTGGGGGATGGGATTTGGGGGTGGGGTGGGTGCCATGATAGAAAAAAAAACTATTATTTGTTCTTGCAATTTTTTGATTTGTCTATTTTGCATTGAAAACCCATTGACTCCCTCAAGCCTGTCTACAAGGCACAAGTAGGAGTGTGATGGAATACTCCCCACTTGCCTGGATGGGTGCAGCTCCAACAACACTCAAGAAGCTTGACATCATCCAGGCCAAAGCAACTGCTTGATTGGCATTACATCTACAAGCAGCCACTCCCTCCACCACCGACACTCAGTAGCAACAGTGTGTACTATCTACAAGATGCACTGCAGAAATTCACCAAAGATCCTCAGACAACACCTTCCAAACCCACGACCACTTCCATCTAGAAGGACAAGGGCAGCAGATGTAGGGGAACACCACCCCCTGCAAGTTCCCTGGCAAGCCATTCACCACCCTGACTTGAAAATATATCGCTGTTCCTTCACTGTTGCTGGGTCAAAATCCTGGAATTCTCTCCCTAACAACATTGTGGGTCAACCCACAGCAGGAGGACTGCAACGGTTCAAGAAGGCAGGTCACCCCCACCTTCTCAAGGACAACTAGGGATGAGCAATAAATGCTGGCTCAGTCAGCGACACCCACCTCCCAAAAATAAATAATAAAAAAAGTCAAATTCCTTGCACTTGCCCCTCAATATTCCATCTGCTGTTATTTTACCCATTCACGTTAATCTGTCACTGTGACTTCATGTGCCCAGCGTTTAGTTTCTATTCCTCAACGTTACAAGGTTTTGAAAGTCCCCATTCCACCAGCAGCAAAATAACCCTGAGCCCTGGGGCACATGTTGAAAAATTCATCTGCTTTTTTTCTGAAAATCCCTTGAATAACAATGGCCAGCTAGTTTCAGACAGCCACGTCAGGGGCGGCACGGTGAGCATTGCTATCAATGTGAACTTGCTTGACCTGAATTGTACAGTTAAACCCTTAACCTGTTGAAGGTGATCTGTCTGAGATAAAAGGTACTGCAGATGCTGGAGAATCCGAGATAACAAGCATGGGGCTGGATGAACACAGCAGGTCAAGCAGCATCATAGGAGCAGGAAAACTTGAAGTTTTGGGCCTAGACCCTTCATCAGAAATGGGGGAGGGGCAGAGTGTTTTGAAATAAATAGGGAGAGAGAGGGAGGCGGATAGAGGATGGATAGAGGAGAGGATAGGTGGAGAGGAGGCCGACAAGTCGAAGAGGTGGGGATGGAGCCAGTAAAGGTGAGTGTAGGTAGGGGGGTAGGGAGGAGATAGGTCAGTCCAGGGAGGACGGACAGGTCTAGGGGGTGGGATGATGTTGGTAGATAGGAGATGGGGGTGTGGCTTGAGGTGAGAAGAAAAACCGGTTAGGGAGGTGGAGATGAGCTGGGCTGGTTTTGGGATGCGGTTGGGGGAGGGGAGATTTTGAAGCTTGTGAAATCCACATTGATACCTTTGGGCTGCAGGGTTCCCAGGCTGAATATGATTTGCTGTTCCTGCAGCCTTCGGGTGGCATCACTGTGGCATTGCAGGAGGCCCAGGATGGACATGTCGTCTGAGGAATGGGAGGGGGA
>JAHRHZ010000064.1:4892585-4902865 GCA_024137785.1 Ginglymostoma cirratum
TTGAGGGTGAGGACGAGTTCGGCTAAGCGGATGAGGGTGTCGGTGGAAGGGGATTGGTCCGTTCTGCGGGACAGGAAGAAGCGGAGGGCCTTTAGGCCATCAGCATGGGGAATGCAGGTGCATAGGGACTGGATGTCCATAGTAAAAATGAGGTGTTGGGGACCGGGGAATTGGAAGTTCTGAAGGAAGTGGAGGGCGTGGGTGGTGTCATGGACGTAGGTAGGGAGTTCCTGGACCAAGGGGGTGAAAATGGAGTCGAGGTAGGTGGAGATGAGTTCGGTGGGGCAGGAGCAGGCGGAGACAATGGGTTGACCAGGGCATTCAGGTTTGTGGATTTTGGGGAGGAGATAGAAGCGGGCGGTGCGGGGTTGGGGAACAATGAGGTTGGAGGCGGTGGGTGGGAGGTCACCTGAGGTGATGAAGTTGTGGATGGTTTGGGAGATGATGGTTTGGTGCTCGGGGGTGGGGTCATGATCCAGGGGGCGGTAGGAGGAGGTGTCAGAGAGTTGGCACCTGGCCTCAGCAATATAGAGGTCCGTGCGCCACACTACGACTGCCCCTCCCTTGTCCGTGGGTTTTATGGTGAGGTTGGGATTGGAGTGGAGGGAGCGGAGGGCTGCACGTTCTGCGGGGGAGAGGTTGGAGTGTTTGAGAGGGGTAGAGAGGTTGAGACGATTGATGTCTCGACGGCAGTTGGAGATGAAGAGGTCGAGGGAGGGTAGGAGGCCTTGGGGTGGTGTCCAGGAGGAGGGCTTGTGTTGGAGGCGGGAGAAGGGGTCAGTAGAGGGAGGGTTAGATTCGCGGTTGGAGAACTAAGCGTGGAGGCGGAGGCGGCGGAAAAACTGCTCAATATCCAAGCGTGAGCGGTATTTGTTGATATGTGGATGGAGGGGCACAAAGGTGAGCCCTTTACTGAGGACTGACCGTTCATCCTCAGTAAGGGGGAGGCCTGGGGGGATGGTGAAGACTCGGCAGGGCTCAGTGTTGAAGGTGATCTGTCTGTTGTGTAGTGGACCCATTTCACACACAGTGATGGGAATATTTCCAGCGCCTTCGACAGTGACCTGACCAGATGCACTCTGTCTTACTCAGTTGTAATCTCAACTTGTCCTTTTGGTTTTTTTAAGCCACTTAGATTTTCTGACTGATACCAAAAGTATATCACTGAACACCAAGACTGTGAGCCAGTCTGAGATGAGAGAAAGAATTTGCAATTATGTGGAACCCTTAGAATCATAGAATCCCTGCAGTGTGGAAAGAGGCTGTTCAGCCCATTGAGTCTGCACTGATCCTTCAAAGAGCGTCCTGCTCAGACCAGGTCACCCCCCAACCATATCCCCGTAACCCCGCAATCCACCTAGCCTGAACATCCCTGGACACTACGAACAATTAAGCATGGCCAGTCCACCTAACCTGCACATCTTTGGACTGCGGGAGAAAACGGGAGCACCCAGAGGAAATCCACGCAGACACAGGGAGAATGTGTAAATTCCACACAGACAGTCACCTGAGGGTGGAATCATACCTGGGTCCCTGGTGCTGTGAGGCAGCAAAGCACCCATCCTGTAGATATCCCAAAACATTTCATAATCGCTGATATACTTTCAATGTGTAATCACTGCTATAACATGGGAAACTCAGTTGACAATTGTGCATAGCAAGCTCCCATAGTCAGTAATGTGATAATGACTGGATTACTTAAAGTTATTAATGTTGGTATGATATTGCTTGATGGGTAGACAGTTCAGAAGAAAAAGACATGCTGTCAAACAAGTGGCTTATATTCAACGTGTAAAGGATTCTTGAGAATGTATTGGAAACCATGCTAAATTGCCCATAGTGTTCAGGGGTGTGTGGGTTATAGGGGGATGGGTCTGGGCGGGATGCTCCAAGGGTCGGTGTGGACTTGTTGGGCCGAAGGGCCTGTTCCCACACTGTAGGGATTCTAATTCTAAAAACTCTTTTCTCTTGAGTATAAATTGCTGTTAACTTTGTGATTTGGCATTCTTGCAATTCTGTCCTGATGGAGTGCAAGATGAAAAGATTGAGCAACATCTTCTGGATTGATATTTCTTGTCATACCAGGGGGACCTCCCCTGCTCTCGTTCCAAATATCACCGCAGAGTGCTTTAAGGCCACGTAAGAGAGAAGATGGGACCACGATTTAAGGCCTCATCTGAAAAGTGACACTTTCAGCCTTGCTGCCTTCCCTCTGTTCTGCAGTGGAGAGTCATCCTCCATTCCCTGCTCAAGTGTCAGGAGAAGAACCTCAACATTTCACTTTTAGAATCAAAGGCACTCCAGTGTCACCAATGAGCTTTATCAGTTATGGATCCACCTCTTAGTCTCTTCATTATAATTCAAAGCATTACAGAAAATTGTTTGGTCCATCAAGCCAAATTATCTCAACCTCGTCCATTGTCCCCACCCTCTTTGATATCTATATCTACGGAAAATATATCAATATCATCGCTGAGAGCTCCAATATCAATGGTATTGATAACATTCACAAACAAGACTTTCCACTGTATTTCAGTGCATGTGACAATAAACAAATCAATCAATGATGTGGGCCTCCAGCATTTATTGACCCTCAGGCAGTGAGGAGTCAACGGCATTGCTGTTGGTTTGGAGTCACGTGTAGGCTAGACTGGGTACAGACAGCAGGTTCCTTCCCTAAAGCAAGATTAATGAACCAGATGGATTTCCTTCTCCCAACAATTGGCAATCATTACTTGGTCCAGACTTGAAGTACGTTCAAGCTTCACCATCAGCCCTGGTAGGATTTGACCCCAGGTCTGCAGGAAATTAGTTGGGCTCTTGGTGATACCACCATCACCCCATTGCCTCCCGGTAACGTTAGCTCATCATTACAGCATTAAAATAATCTGCAGGTTTGATTGTGTCAGACACAGTCCTATCTTTTGTGCTTCCCTCTGCTCGCAGGGCAAGTTGGGTTGGATTCTGTTAGTAAATCAGGGAAGCTGCTTCCCCCTAACTCCTCACTCTCCCAGTGAATGTAAACTAGGGCATTGTGCCTGTCTCCCACATCACAGACAGTGAGCAAGGGCAAAAATTATCTGTTGAGTTTGTTAACAACCCAGTTTTTTTTAAGACCATTTAGAACAGAAATGAGGAGGTAATTTCTTTTGTTCCTAGAGGGTTATGTGGTTTTGGAATTCCCTTCCTCAAAAGGTTTTGGATGCAGTATCTCTCAACACCTTTGTGACAGAGGTAGATAGATTCTTGAAGATCAAAGGGATGGAAGATTATCGGGGATAATCAGGAACATACAAAGTCAGATCAAAACCGAAAGAACTTTGCAAGCTGTTCTGAGGAAGGGTCACTCGACCTGAAACATTAACTCTGATTTTTCTCCACAGATGCTGCCAGGCCTGCTGAGCTTTTCCAGCATCTCTGTTTTTGGTTAACATCAGATCAGCCTTGATCTTATTGAATGGTGTAGCAGGCTCGAAGGGCCGAATGGCCTACTCTTGTTTCTTTTTCAGATGTTTGTGTCAGCTCCAGTTTCTCACTGCCACAGTCATCAGACACTGAAACATTTGGGAATGTTTATGGCAACTGTGGGAGCCAGTAAACATTGCAGATAAAAAGGTGACGCCAAGACAAACTCAGCCGGGAATGGTGGCAGCATCTGGCCTTTTCTTTTGTTTTAAATCATTTTCTGTTTCTTTTGAGCCTTGAGTAAAAATAACGGCTGATTCTCAGAGTTGGGGTCTTTGTCATTCAAACCCTGGCCCATTCCCTGTTCACAGCCTTGTTGCTCAATTGCGTTGGCATACAGTCCACTTTGGGTATGAAGTCTCTGTTCCAATGTCTGTTTGCACCAGCTGGGTTAGCAGGGATTGGGATGAATGGACCTCCGTTACCACAAAGGCGAAATACTGCACTAGCTGGAAATGTGAAATAAAAACAAAAGATATTGGAGTAACTCAACAGGTCTGGCAGCATCTGTGGAGAGACGAACAGAATTAATGTTTCAAGTCTGGAATGATTCAGTCATAAAGGGGTGGTGCAGTGGCTCAGTGATTAGCACTGCTGCCTCACAATGCCAGGGACCTGGATTCAATTCCACCTTCAGGTAACTGTGTGGAGTTTACACATTCTCTCTGTGTCTACGTGGGTTTACTCCCACAGTCCAAAGATGAGTAGGTTAGGTAGATTGGCCGTGCTAAATTTCTCATAATTTCCAGGGATGTGCAGACTAGCTGGGTTAGCCATGGGAAATGCAGAATTATAGGGTTGGGAGATGGCTCTGGATAGGATGTTTTTTGGATGGTTGGTGTGGACCCAATGGGCCAAATGTCCTGCTTCCACAATGTTGGGATTCTATGATAGGATCCATTCTTTCCAATGCACACCCTTTTTTGCATCTCACTTTGCACCTCTTCCTTTTCTCCATCATTAACAACACCTTTGTCTTTTGCATTGGTTCTCTGCCTCTCTCAAAACATTTTCCAACACCCTTCAGTTCTGAAGAAAGGTCACTGAACTCAAAATTTCAACCCTGTTTTCCTCTCTCTGCAGATGCTGCAACAACTTTTTTTTCACTCGAGCGTAGGGGGTTGAGGGGGTGACCCTACAGAGGTTCATAAAATAATGGAGGAGCATGGATAAGGTGAACAGTAAATGTCTTTTCCTTAGGGTAGGGGAGTCCAAAACTAGAAATTTTAAAAGATTTAAAAGGAATTTGAGGGCAACATTTTCACACAGAGGGCGGTTCGTGTGTGGAACAAACAGTTGGAGAAAGTGATGTATGCAGGGGCAGTTACAACATTTAAAAGTGGACCTTTAGACAAGTTCATGAATAAGGAAGGTTTAGAGACATGTAAGTGAAGCACAGGCAAATAGTGCTAGTTTAGTTTGGGAAAGTTGGGTGGCATGGACAAGTTGGACCAAAGGGTCTGTTTCCATGCTGTATGTGTACAAAATGATCAGAGGTATAGATAGAGTGGACAGCCAGAGACTTTTTCCTAGGGTGGAGGTAGTTATTACGAGGGGGCATAGTTTTAAAATGGGTGGAGCTAGATATAGGAGAGACGTCAGAAGTAGGTTCTTTACTCAGAGAGTGGTAGATGCGTGGAATGCATTGCTGGAGAGGGTAGTGGAGTCGGCCTCATTAGGGGCATTTAGGCAGCTATTAGGTAGGCAGATGGATGATAGCATAAGGTAGGGTGGAGGTTAGATAGACCTTAGGATTAGGGTAAAAGTTCAGCACAACGTCATGGTCCGAAGGGCCTGTACTGTGCTGTACTGTTCTATGTTCTATGATTCTATGACCCACTGAGTTCCTCCAGCATCATCTGCATTCTCAGCTTCTGTTCGCCTCCCTTACCCCCCACTGAAAATTATGACATTCAGCCTGAGGTTTCACTCAGAGTTTAGTCATTCACTCCACATGGGTATCGCTGGCAAGGACAGCGTTTGCTGGCCATCCCCAATTACCCTCGAGGTGGTGCTGGTGAGCTGCCTTCTCGATCCTCTGTTGGTATGGAGGTCTATCCTTTACCTAGGCATTAATAATAAGGCATTTTTTCTTTTGAAGTGTATTCTGACGGGAGAAAGGTTTAGGGTAGCAGTAAAATGCAAAATGCCCATTAACATGATAGCTCCTCAGTGGATTTATTTGCCCTCACTGTCAATAGCATTCACATCTCTGATTCGAAAGGTTATAAGCTCAAGCCCTACTCTAGAGATTTGAGTGCAAAAGCTAGAATGGTGCTCCAGGGCTAGTATTAAAAGCTAAAGTTGATGAGATGTCAAATTGAGGCTCTGTCTGTCCTCTCAGCTCATGATGAAAGATCACATGAAATAGTTTTGAAGAAAAGCAATGAAGTTCTCACAGGGTTCCTGGGTAATATTCACCTCCCTCCCATATTCACTAGAACCAATTATGTGGCCATTAATCTATCTTGTGGGTCTTGCCGTGTAAAAGCTGATTGTTTTATTTTCTAACTTGGCAGCAGCAACGCTGGATTGGTTTGACGTGTACATCTGCTGGCATGGGTGATATGGTGGCTCAGTGGTTAACACTGCTGCCTCACAACACCAAGGACCTGAGTTTGATTCCATCCTCGGGCAACTGTCTGTGTGGAGTTTGCACTTTCTCCCCTTGTCTGAGTGGGTTTCCTCCAGTTTCCTCCCACAGCCCAAAGATGTGCAGGCTAGGTGGATTAGCCGTGGGAAATGCAGGGATAGGGTAGGGGGATTGGTCTGGGAGGGATGGTCTTCAGAGAGTCAGTGTGGACTCAATGGGCTTAATGGCCTGCTTCCACACTGTAAGGAATCTGCGAGTCTGGGCTCAAGACAGACTGGTAGAGGAGAATTCAAGGTCAGGAACTGTCTTCTGGCTTGGCCTTCTTTATACACTTTATCTCATGGTAAAAGGCTAAACACTGTAATACATGTTACTAGGATTAAACCAGGCTCTAACCTCACTGTTGCATAATTAAAAATCTATTCCTTAAACTTAATCATCTAATTTTAGGCAGTGTTACTCCATGTGCTTCTGTGCATCTTTTTCTAATATTCACACCACTGGAGTTCAGTCTTCTGCTTAGCTCTCTCTTTAAACCCGCCTACACCGTGCTATTTGTGCCCAGTGAGGAGCAGTTCCATGACATCATTTCATGGTTGTTCCAGAGTCCTAGAGCCTCCACACGCAGTAAATATATTTCAAAGATGTTCTTGGTTGCTCAGCATGTTAGGACACCTGAGGGTTGTGAAAATGCAAGTGCTTTCTTTTGAAGCCAACCTTCCATCCATGTACTCTACTTACATGGCTCATGCCACAGAGGGCTGCCAACACCATCACACCCTGGTAATGATCTCCTACAGCCTCTTCCATCAGGCTGAAGACACAGAAACCTGAACACACGCACCAGCAGATTCAGGAACAGTTTCTTTTTGGCCATTATCAGACTGTTGAATGGACTCCAGCCTCAAATAATGTAACCTGCAATGTAACCTGTACGCCTCTAAGTCTTTTTGATCTGTACATCCTTTGCTTATTGTGATCTGCCTATATCGCTTACAAACAAAGCT
Organism: Ginglymostoma cirratum; assembly: GCA_024137785.1. NCBI lineage: Eukaryota > Metazoa > Chordata > Chondrichthyes > Orectolobiformes > Ginglymostomatidae > Ginglymostoma > Ginglymostoma cirratum. Next base: position 4,899,651 of record JAHRHZ010000064.1, read on the forward strand.
TTTCACTGTATTTCAGTACACGTGACAATAAAATCAATCAATTAATCAATCAATCCTGTCTTAGAATCGTATAGTACAGAAGAGATCCTTTGGCCCATCAAGTCAGTATTGCCGAAACTCTACTACAACCTAAGCTAGTCACAGTTTCCCACACTAGGCCCATATCCTTGAAAGTTATGAGACAATTCATCCAAATGCTTCAAATGTTAAAATGATCCAAACCAAACAAAACAATCAAAAAAGAAGCAATAATATTTAGAATTGACCTGTAACTCCATTCAGCCCCTCGAAACTGGTCCACCATTTAATGAGATCATGGCTGATCTGTGACCTAACTCCATACACCTTCCTTTGGCCCTTATCCCTTAATACCTTTGCTTCACAAAAAATTATCTCTCTCAGATTTAAAGTTAACAACTGATTGAGCATCAACTGCAATTGGTAGAAGAGAGTTTCAAACCTCTACCACCCTTTGGGTGTAGACGTGCTTCTTAACATGTGTCCTGAATGGTCTGGTCCTGATTCTCAGACTATGCCCCCTAATTCTTGTGTCCCCCAACCAATGGAATAGTTTATCTTTACCTCCCCTGTCTTTTCCTGTTAATATCTTACAGGCCTTATTTGTATAACCTTCCCTCACAATTTAACCCCTTAGTATCATTTCTAGAAACCTCTGTTGCGCTCCCTCCAAGTTCAATCCATCCTTCCTAAAGTGTGGTGCCTGGGCCTGCTCACAGTGTGGTGCAACTGGATGCCCTGAGATTGTTCCAGCTGGACTTGGACTTCTGCCCCTCTCTTACCTGCTAGGCCAAGTGGTCAACTGTGAGCAGTTGTAGGTAACATACCAGGAGGTTCCATATATGCTATAAATCAGCTAATCCACGCTTGTTACCTCCACATCTGACTATTCCAGTGCACATCTGAACAGCCTTCCGGCATGAATGGCATGGTGGCTCATTGGATAGCACTGTTGCCTCACAGTGCCAGGGACCCAGGTTTGGGTGACTGTCTGTGTGGAGTTTGCGCGTTCTCCCTGTTTCCCTGCATGGGTTTCCTCTGGGTGCTCCAGTTTCCTCCCACTGTCTAGGGATGTACAGGTTAAGTGGGTTAGTCACTCTAAATGGGGAGTCGGGGTGGCGCAGGGACAGGCTGGGTCTGGGTTGGCAGAGCTTTGGTGCAGATTCAAAGGGCTGGATGGCCTCTTTCTACTCTGTAGGGATTCTTTGAATCTGCTGATTGACCCCCTTTTTGCATTGGCTGCCTACTGTAGAATGTTTATACCTTATAGAAGGGATCGATTCTGTTGCAAACACATCGAATGTTTGAGAAACTCAGCAGGCCCTGGCAGCATCTGTGGGGATAGAAACAGTGCTAATGATTTGAGTCCAGTACGACTCTTCTTCAGAACTGATTTTTTCCTTTATTAGTAGTTTTAACATTAGGAGCGAGATGGAAAACATTGAAGGTGAACAAGCTAAAAGATTAAAACTGAAATCCATTGGAAACGAGGGCAGAAATTCTTCAAGGTGGGCAAACCTGAAAGAGAAGTGGCAATGAATTTAACACATGAATAAAAGCAAAACATTGGAGATGATAAATTCTGTTGATCTCCTGTGGTAAGTCTACGCATCTCCTCATGGAATGTTCCTGTGAGTCTTCCCAGTTTCTGCTTCCAGCACAATTTTGATAGTTTTCTCTAACATAAAATTTTCCTTAGACTCCAATCAGTCTGATAAAGACATCAATAATTTCAGCAACAATCTGTCTCTTATGAATTCTGCTTTGAAAGTTCAACAAAAAGTTTTCCACTAATCTGTAGAGGGCTTCATAATGAAAACATTTACTGGTCACCCTGGATGCTGAACACTCTTACTAAATTCACTGTTTCAAGAATTTTATTTATTCCTAGACTGAAGTAACTGAGAACAACTGTCAGAATGTTTTCAGAAACACATGTGCCTTCTTTCATATTTTGTTGAAATCTTCTGTTGTAGGACCTACTGAATGCAATAGTGTATTTACTTGTTCAGCTGTATGTTTGGTATTTAATTTAGAAGGAATTCTGCATTTTAAGAATTCCTTTTTCTCAGAAGTCCAAGCCGGTGTTCTAGTTAAATTATCTCCGAAAGTAAATCTTGATGGCTATGTTTTTCATTTCACCATTTCTTCCGAATATGGTTATTTATTCTCATTTATTTATCATTTTAAAACTGCTTTTAGTTCTGCAGTATTTAATTGATTTTCCAGTTTACATCCAAAATGTAATGATTTTGAAATAGATAAATGCTGAAGACTTTAAAGCTTGTAGCCTTATATTCAGTCAATGCTGTTTTAAATCTCTTATCTTAAGGTCTCTTGGAACTTTTCAATTCGATTAAATAGTTACAGTGCAGTATTCTCCGAGTCTGAAACTTTTGCCCTCCTGCTGCTTTCATAGCCACCTCTGACTGACTGTCTGAGTGTTCTTGAATCAAAAATATTCTTAAGGGAATAAACTTGCTGTTCTTCCAAAACTTTTATTTCTTTTTGGTCAAATGGATTTTTTTTAACCATTGCTACATTGAAGCATTTATGCAATGATCCCGCTGCTTGATCACCATGTTACATGCTGTGGTACCAGCCACTGGTGGTTTAAAAGTTGATCTCAATTCTGCCACTAACTTTCCTTTCTATGTTGGGTCAAATTAGCACCGATAAAGGTTAAACCAATATTGAGTCTTAATGAGAAGAGGCACTTGTCTTACATGACAAGAAGTAATGTATTCAGTAGGGATCTCCCAGAGAGCGAGATAAGTGGAGGGCACATTAAAGATTCTTGAAGTTTTAACTTATTCCTTTATTTTCCTAGTTTAAATTAAGAAGGATTTTAATGTTAAATTTTACGTTATTTGTTTTTTCTGCTTATTCTATGAAGTAATGCTTGCTTTATTTTCTGTTTCCCTTACTACCTTGTACCTAAGTGTTTTGTACCTAGGTAACATGGCCACTAAGATGGCACTGTGTATGACAATATTATACACTTCTCACCGTACTCCTGTACTTCTGTACCAGAGTACATGTCACAGTAAAATCTCAACCTAAATCTAAAACTATTACTTGCAATAGCATTAGACTATATTGACCTCAACAACAAAAACAAAGTTGCTGGAAAAGCTCAGCAGGTCTTAAGGGTTTAAGGGTTGGTAAATATTGCTGGTTTGGAAGGTTTTGTTCAC
>JAHRHZ010000064.1:4918502-4944388 GCA_024137785.1 Ginglymostoma cirratum
ACACCTTGTTATCTCGGATTCTCCAGCATCTGCAGTACCTATTATCTCTGAGACAGTTTGAACATCTGCTGTTCACTTCTGAGGAGGTTCCCCGCCCTATCAAACCCCAGGAAAAGGCCAGGAAAATTGGGCTTCAACAGTAAGACAGTGAGCCTAATCTCATGAGGACTATTCCATATAACAGATGAGCAGTGTGCATATCACACGTCGGTTTACCAGTAAAAACCTGCTTTATCATAATATCATATTTCTATTTAAACCTTATAGCCATTCATTTGGAACACCATATATTTGAAAAATGAAATTATGATAAATGTAACAGAGAAAATTGTGCGCATCAGTTACAGAATCGGGAGAAAAATAGAGTATAGAATCACTGACTGAAATTGTTCCTTTAGCAAATTATGATTGTATGCATCTTCCCTCTCTCTTGAACTTCTGTTTCTTTCTCATTTCTTTGTGCCAGTCACGAATCCACCTCTTGGGGACCGCTTTGCAGAACACCTGCGCTCAGTTCGCAACAAACAACTGCACCTCCCAGTCGTGAACCATTTCAACTCCCCCTCCCATTCCTCAGATGACATGTCCATCCTTGGCCTCCTACAATGCCACAGTGATGCCACCCGAAGGCTGCAGGAACAGCAAATCATATTCAGCCTGGGAACCCTGCAGCCCAATGGCATCAATGTGGATATCACAAGCTTCAAAATCTCCCCTCCCACAACCGCATCCCAAAACCAGCCCAGCTCATCCCCGCCTCCCTAACCTGTCCTTCCTCCCACCTATCCCCTCCTCCCACCTCAAGCCGCGCCTCCATCTCCTATCTACTAACATCATCCCGCCCCCTTGACCTGTCCGTCCTCCCTGGACTGACCTATCTCCTCCCTACCTCCCCACCTACACCCACCTTTACTGGCTCCATCCCTGCCTCTTCGACTTGTCTGCCTCCTCTCCACCTATCCTCTCCTCTATCCATCTTCTATCCGCCTCCCCCTCTCTCCCTATTTATTTCAGAACCCTCTTCCCCTCCCTCATTTCTGATGAAGGGTTTAGGCCCGAAACGTCAAGTTTTCCTGCTCCTATGATGCTGCTTGACCTGCTGTGTTCATCCAAACCCATGCTTGTTATCTCATTTTCTCCTTTCCCTTTTCTTAGTCCCCTTTTCATCCATCATCTCTCCAATATTCTTTCTCCCTGTTGCTGTCTTTCCATCAGGACTGGCACTCCAGTGCTGAACTGAGGGACTGCAACACTCCCAGAGGTTGGCTCTTGAGTAAGACTTAAATCAAAAACACCATCTCCCTCCCAATGCACACCCCCACAACCTCGCAGCTCTCTATTTAAAAAAAAAGGGTTAGCTTATTTGTCAAGACGACTGGGGTGTAGTGTTAAGTATTGCTAACAGCATGAGTTCAAGTCTTGTATTAATCATTGTACAATCTTGCATTTGGAGGCAGCATGGTGGCTCAGTGGTTAGCATTGTTGCCTCACAGCTCCAGGGACCCGGGTCCAATTCCATCCTCAGGTGACTGTCTGTGTGGAGTTTGCACATTCCCCCCCTGTCAGTGCGGATTTCCTCTGGGTGCTCCGGTTTCCTCCCACAGTCCAAAGGTGTGCAGGTTAGGGTGGATTGGCCATGCTAAATTGCCCCATAGTGTCCAGGGATGAGCAGGGTAGGTTGGTTAGCTGTGGGAAATTAAAGGGTGGGTTTGGGTGGGATGCTCCCTTTTACAGGGTCGATGTGGTCCCAGTGGCCTCTTTCTGAACTTTAGGGATTCTAGTTGAAGTTCTTAACTCCTACTTCTGAAGTAGTTACCTTCAAGCGAGACATAACCTGTTGCTTCTGTCTAATGGAAAAAGATGCCTGTGGTCCTCTGTGGGCTATGGCACCTTGCATACCTGCCAGTTTGAAAAAGAGCTGGGACATTCAGCCTGTTGGCCTGATCGATATTTAGCCTGCAACCAGTCTGGCCATTATTACATGGTTATTTGTGGGGTTTTGCTGTGTGAAAGTTGACGGCTGTTCTAGCTGTGCTACACCAGTGATCTCACTTTATAAATAAACCATTGGATGTAAAGAATTTGTAGTGGTTGTGTTCAAATGCACCTTTATCATTCTCAATGCTATTTGGAGTGGCTTTGGAAGGTGACATTTCTTTGGTGAGCTGTTGCAGTGTTTCTTCGATGTGGAGGTGTCAGTGATGGACTGGGGTAGACCAAGTCAGAAGTCACACAACACCAGGTCACAGTCCAACAGGTTTATTTGAAATCACAAGCTTTCTGAGTCTCACTCCTTCATCAGGTATGCAGAAGCAGCGGTCCAAAAATGAGTGATTTCAGATAAACCTGTTGGACTATAACTGGTGTCATATGACTTCTGGCAGTGTGTCTTGTCGACACAATGCACTGCCGAATGTGTTTCAGAAATGGAGCATGTTGTTTAAAAGATGCTTTACATTTAATACTGCTTAAATTGGATGACTTTAGTTTTGAAGGTTTGTGGAAAAAGGAATATATTTTAAGACTTACCCAGAGTGGTTTCTTTAAAAATGGTTATTAAAATTCCTTGTGGGCATTCAGGACTTTTTTAACCAAAACTTTCTGGAAATCACATGGTTAGAGTTAGCTGTTTGCTTTACTGTCATCTGTACGAGAAATGTTTTGAGTAGCCGATGGGTTGGAGCTGTTCTTGTTTTATTTAGTTCAATTGGAGTAAAGATTTGCTGTGAACAAGCTGCCCAGCTGAACCCTCTGAAAAGAAAAGCCTGTACACCCGGCCAGAGCGAAGCCTTTTGCTTTGAAAGATTGATCAAAAGAACAAAAGCAGAAATTGCTGGAAAAGCTCAGAGATCTGGCAGAATCTGTGGAGAGCAATCAGAGTTAATGTTTCGGTTCCAATGACCCTTGCTCAGAATCCTTTGCAATAATTTCTGTTTTCGTTTCTGATTTCCAGTGCACGGAGTTCTTTCGGTTTTTATTTAGTGATTAAACAAAAACCTCAAGATTGCATTTTCCTGAACAAATTGTGTCTGTAAGACTTCACAGACAGCTGTGCGTGAATAGCGACTTAACCTCATCTGCCAGAACATCAGAGGAACAAACTGAAACATCCTGCTTCTCTTGTCGCATTCAAGAATAACTCATTGGTGAAAGTGTGACTTGCCTTCTCTTAAAAAAAACCTTCTTTACAGAAAAAATCTTTACTTTCTGAGGCTTTTCCTGAGGTGTGCTTGAAAATTTTCTTTCATACGATATGGGCACCAATGATAAGGTTAGCATTTGTTTCTCAGTCCTTCAACTGAGTCACTTGCTGAACTGTTTCAGAAAGAAGCACATTGCTATGGGTCATGGAGTCACATGTAGGCCAAACCAGGTAAGAAAGGCAGATTTCCTTCTCCAAAAGCCATTAATATACCATCTTTATGGCAGCCAGCAACGGATGGTGTCAAACTTGTGGGGTATTTTTGGGGCTGCACCCCATGCAAGCGAGTGGGGAGTATTCCATCACACTCCTGACTTGAACGTTGTAGATGACGGACAAGCTCTGGGGAGTCAGGAGTTGATTTACTCACTACAGAGTTCCCAGCTTTTGATCTGCTGTTGTCACCACAATATTTCCATGGCTGGCCCAGATCAACGTCCAGTCAATGTCAAGCCCTGGATTTTGACCGTTGGAAATTTAGTGATGGTGTTGACACTGAAGATCAAAGGGAAATGGATTCTCCCTTGTTAGAGACGGTCAATGCCCAACTGTTGTGAGCTGTGAATGTTACATTGGCCTCTGAGTCTGCTCTGCCATTCAGTATCATGAGGTTGTGTTTCTACCTCAGCTCTACCTTCTCACAGTAACCCCATTAATTCCCTTCATATCTCAGCCTGAAGAAACTTCCTCTCATCTCAATCCTTGTTAACCCTGTGACTCTATGTTCATTCCTCAGCCAGGGCAACACTTTCACAACCTGTAAGAATTAAAACAGTGCTCACACTCAAAAGTACATTGTTAGGTGGCAAAATATCTGTGGAACTGGTAATGGGGAAAATGGCAAATAAAGTTGAGGGTGTCTCGGTGGTTAGCACTGCTGCCTCACAGAGCCAGGGCCCCAGGTTCGATTTCACCCTCGGGCGACTGTCTGTGTGGAGTTTGCACATTTGCCCCGTGTCTGTGTGGGTTTTCTTCGGTTTCCTCCCACAGTCCAAAGGTGGACATCACATGACACCAGGTTGTCAAGCAACAGGTTTATTTAAAATCACAAGTTTTCAGAGCACTGCTCCTTCATCAAAGCATGTGACTTCTGACTTTGTCCACCCCAGTTCAACACCAGTATCTCCACACCTGTCCAGGGATGTGCAGCCTGGGTGCATTAACCCCATGGTAAATGCAGGGTTACAGGGATAGTGAGGATCCAGGTGGGATGCCCTTCAGATGGGCAGCATGGACTCAGTGTGCTGAATGGCCTGCTTCCACACTGTAGGGAATAAATGAATAGAAATTCTTCCTTAGCAATAGATATAATTACAGTAAGCTTCAATCTTGAACATGATGCTAAGTGCCAGCTCAACTAATTTAAAATGGCTGGAAAAGCTGGGGAACAATGTTTGAGCTGTTAGCTCAGAGCCATTCCAACATCTTCTGACAATTAACTCTGCAGCGCAAGCAACAAACAGTTTGCCATCAGTGAGGGGATAGAGAGGAGGGGGAGACAGAGGCTGCTTGTAACTTCATCCTTGACTGAAATGGCTCTAACAACATAATGGGATGTCACTCTGCATTTAGGCTTTGTACATCAATGTGAAAATCAATTTCTATCTCTTCACATTCCAAATGCGTAAGCGTTTGTTTCGCCTGCTTATTTACGATGAAAATGACTTTTTTTTTGGTCGGGGAGTGAGGATCTGTAATCAATAAGTAACATCGTAGGAGATGTCACAGTTTGAAGGAAGATGAGGTCTCATGCAGTGTTATTTAAAGAGCCACATTCAGGTGGCTGCATTTGATGGTGTGCTGCCTCTCGGCTATAATTCAGTTAAACATCTACACTTTGTATTTATTACTGGTTGAAAGGTCCCATAGACCACATCACGCTCCCAAGAAGAAGCATCATATTATGCTGGCCCAACTTAAGATACAAAGTAAAACTAGAAATTGCTGGAAAAGCTCAGCAGGTCTGGCAGCATCTGTGGAGAGAAAGCAGAGTTAACGTTTCGGGTCCAGTGGCCCTTCCTCAGAACCGAAGGAAGAGTCACTCGATGATAACTCCGATTTCTCTCCGCAGACCTGCTGAGCTTTTCCGGAAATTTCTAGTTTTGTTTCTGCTTTACAGCATCCGCGGTTCATTCGGTTTTTATTAAGATACAAAAGTGGTATACCGTCTTCGCAGAAGGGATCTCTGGAGTAAGATCTAGTCATTTGATTTATCATTGGAATGCCGATTTATAATGACGTCGACAACCTGGGTTCAATTCCCTCACCAGGCAAAATTACCATGAGGGACTCTCCTTCTCAATCTTTTCACCTCGCCTGAGGTATGCTGACCCTCAGGTTAAACCACCGCCAGTCATCTCTCTCTAATGAGAGAGAGAGCAGCCCTATTGTCTGGTTAGACTGTTGGAACCTTACCTTTTACTGTTGTTAGCAAGCATCCCTCCCATGGACTGGTATGTTTAAATGGGCAATGCTAAGATTCTGACAGTCATCCAGGTGAGTATATAATTCCCATTGAAGCTGCCGACGAGACAGACAGCTTGACATGCAGGATCCAGCTTATAAATAGTGCACTGACTGCCTGGTCAAAGAGGGCGTGCTGTGCATCAGCATAAGCACCTCTCAAGGTAACAATGATTGAGAATCCTAACATTTTACAGCACATCATGAGGCTATTTGGCCTGTTGCATTAGTATCTGTATTGATACCATCAGCCTGATAACTTGTTAATATCTCTCTACCTTAGCTAGTTTGTACAGTTTTGGATTACTTTTTACTTCGGTTAGACTCTCCTCTTGTGACTCTTATACTTATCATGTTATTCCAGTCATTTTGTTTGTCTCCAGCACCTCCCTGAGTTTGAATTTGTTTGTGATTGCCTCTCTGCCTCAATTAATCTATGGGCAGCACAGTGGCTCAGTGGCTAGCACTGCTGCCTCACAGCGCCAGGGACCCATGTTCAATTCCACCCACAGATGACTGGCCGTGTGGAGTTTGCATGTTCTTCCCGTGTCTGTGTGGGTTTCCTCCCACAGTCCAAAACTGTGCAGGTTAGGTAGATTGTCCATAGTGTTCAAGGATGTGTAGATAAGGTGGGTTATAGCAGGGTGGGTCGGGGTGGGATGCTTTGCAATTCGGTGTGGACTTGTTAGGCCCAAGGGTCTGTTTCCACACTGTAGGGATTCTACAATCTAATCCCATTATAGGTCATCCTTTCACTTGCTGTTCAGCCTGTTGACACTCCACTCACACTGCTTGTAAGATCCTCCCATCTCTCTGGTGATAAAGTTTGTGCCTGTGTGCTTCTCTTCACTTCATCTGATGAAGGAGCAGTACACTGAAAGCTTGTGATTTCAAATAAACCGATTGGATTATAACCAGGTGTCATGTGACTTCTAACCATGCCGGCTCTTTGGAAGAGTTATTCAATTTACCTTAGTCTACAGCTTTCTCCCCTTAATCCTCTTCAAGTACATACCTAGCACTTTATGATGGTTTCTTGTGAAGTCTGATTCCACTAGGCCTGCAGGAGGTGGATTCTAGATTTTTACATCACCCTGTTAAAAACTAATCCTCATTTTCCCTCTCGTTCCTGTATCAAGTACTTAAAGTCTCTCATCCTAAATTTTTACACAGCTTTTCTCTCCATTTGTCTTCATTTCAACGTATACGCACACATTTATATTACAGTAATTATATTAACAATGAAAGTTACTGGCTCGGGATTTGTGCTTTTACTTAATTACTCTGAATTATAAACACGGAAACATTGAACGAATATCTAGTGATGGAAATAATCATATGTAACTGAATGATTTTTCCCAATGGTACAGTTACTCATGCTTTGTAGCCATTTAATTCTAACTAGATACAGAGCAATTTCAATGAAAATGGACGTTTGGGATCAAGAATGAGACTGTAATTTATCGGAGGGTTTCAATAGTGCCATAATGTTTGAGAGCAAATTCTGAGTGTTGACTCTCTTCTCCATAATCTGAAATTAAAAACAGAGGCCTTTAGACAGAGAGCCACCAATTCTCTGTGACTCTGAGTTTGGACAGACTCATGTTCAACTTGGACAGCTGATTTAGTTCAATCGGGTGGACAAGGGGCTTGTTGAGTTGCTGGGTTTACGGGACGGGATTTTGAAGATGATGGGAATCAGCCAAGCATTACCCTCCTGCCTCCTTTTTATTGTTCACTGCCGGCCAGAAACAAAGGGTAAGGCTTTCATCAATTCAATCCCGCGTCTTGACTTTGACAGCAAGTGTCCAGATTGCTGAGCTACGTAAAACTCACCAGGTTCAACAAGATGAGAGCACACTGAGGAGAATGCCTTCTTTCAATAAAACCAAACGGTACTTACATAGTGAAACTAACTCGCATAGAACAAAATAAGAACATAAAGCTGCAAGAAACAGAGCACGGGGCAGGCCATTTGGCCCCTCAAGCCTGCTCCGCCATTCAATAAGATCATGGCTGTTATTCTCGTGGACTCAGCTCCATTTACCTGCCCGCTCACCGTAGCCCTTCATTCCTTTACTGTACAAAAATCTATCTTTGCCTTAAAAACATTCAATGGAGAAGCCTCAACTGCTTCACTGGGCAGGGAATTCCACAGATTCACAACTCTTTGGGTGAAGATGTTCCTCCTCAACTCAGTCCCAAATCTGCTCCCCCTTATTTTGAGGCTCTGCACCCCCCCCAGTTCTAGTTTCACCTGCCATTGGAAACACCTCCCTGCTTCTATCGTATCTATTCCCCTCATAATTTTATATGTTTCCATAAGATCCCCCCTCATTCTTCTAAAATCCAGTGAATACGATCCCAAACTATTCGATGTCTCTTCATAACCCAACCCTCACAACTCCATAATCAACCTAGTGAGCCTTCTCTGTGCCCCTCCAATGCCAATACATCCTTTCTCAAGTAAGAAGACCGAAACTGTACATGTTACTCCAGGTGTTTTTATCAATTTAAATCAACCTTGAATGAATGTACCCGGAAAACTGCAGCCCTGCTTATGTGAGATAACAAGGTGTGGAGCTGGATGAACACAGCAGGCCAAGCAGCATCAGAGGAGCAGGAAGGCTGACGTTTCGGGTCTAGGCCCTTCTTCAGAAAATGCTTGGTCTGCTGTGTTCATCCAGCTCTACACCTTGTTATCTCAGATTCTCCAGCATCAGCAGTTCCTACTAGCCCTGCTTATGCGCTTGTGTTCACAGGATTTATCCAAAGAGCCAGATTTCATTGATGCACAGGTGGTTTCTTATTGGATGTCAACCCACATTTCTTGGTCTTCACCCACTTTGATCTTCATTTCCGCACTGCCAGCCTTCGCTGTAGCCTGGGATCGGCAAACATAACTCTCCCTCGAGCCTCCAACGAGGAAACTGACAAGAAAGAGCATCAATTACCTGAGCACTTGTCCTTCATGAAGCTTGAAGTTTCTTTCACAGCAGGTTGCTGCCAACGTGCACTGCCTCATGGACTGTAAACTTCTTCACCTGAGGCTGGAGTCTCTTGCTTGTGCTGAAAATGAAAAATGCTGGAGATCTCAGCGGGTCAGGGAGCATCCATGGAGAGACAGCAAGCTCATATTTCGAGTCTAGATAACTCTTCACCAGAACTGATGCGAAGTGTGGAGGGGGCAGCATTTATGCAATAACAGTGGGGTGTGGGGAGGTGGACAGCTGGGGGAGAAAAGGCGCTGATAGCGTGGGTTAAGTGATCTGAATGTGAAAATGGCAGAACAATGGTGCGTCCAACCATCAGACTGGAAAAGGCAGATGGTCTCACTGAGGTAGGGAGAGGGGAGAGAGGATGCGCTGACAGATAATGCAACAGGTAAAGCTAAAAGAAAGGGAAGAAATGGCAGTCTGTAATCGTCAGTAATTGTCGCTGGAGAGGCATCCCTCGTTCTCTGTCTCTCCCTGGAGTTACACACTTATCTTTCATAAGTGTCTGCTATCTTCTCACAATTCGTCCAAATGGACACTTCAATCTCTTTGAGACAGAAACAAAGTTCATGTTTTTGACTCGCATGAGTTTTGTTCAGATCCATTCTGTAGAGTCCGGACAGTTCTGAAGAAGATTCATACCAGACTTGAAACGTTAACTCCACTTCTCTCCCCTCAGATGATGCCAAGCCTGCTGAACGTCTCCAGCATTCTCTGTCTCTTTCAGATTTCTAGCATTGACAGCATTTTACCTTCATACCTCAACCTCTTCATCCTTCCACAACTCCATCACTCTCACGAATCAAAAAGCATTCAGCATTCTCATTTACAAAGTGGAAGACTGGCCTGCTACTGGCCCCATCAAACTCCATCACTTAACCTGATCTTTGCCCTTCTGTAATTGCCTGCTCCTGCTAAACAATTTATTGTGTCTTTTTGTTTATGCCTCTTGTCAGTTGGAGACCTATAATATCAATGGACTATTAATCCAGAAACCCAGATAACATTCTGGGGACACAGGTTTGAATCCCACCAAGGCAGATGGTGGAATTTGAATTTAATTTAAGAAAAGAGGGTGGAATTATGAGTCTAATGATGGCCATGAATCCATTGCCAATTATTCATTACCGTCATGGAGTCACACAGCACAGAAACAGACCCTTTGGTCCAAGTAGCCCATGCTGACCAGATACCCTAAATTAACCCAATCCCATTGCTAGCATTTGCTCCATACCCTCTAAACCCTTCCTATTTATGTACCCATGCAGATGCCTTTTAAATGTTGTAATTGTACCAGCCTCCACCACTTCCTCTGGCAGCTCATTCCATACACGCACCACCCTCTGAGTGAAAAACTTGCCCCTTAGGTTCCTTATAAATCTTTCCCCTCTCACCTTAAACCTATGTCCTCTAGTTTTGGATTCGCCTACCCGGGGGAAAAAGACCTCGTCTAATCACTCTATCCATGCCCCTCATGACTTTATAAACCTCGACAAGGTCACCCCTCAGCCTCCGGCTCTCCAGGGAAAATAGCCCCAGCCTATTGTTGGGAAAAACCCATCTGGTTCACTGATGTCCTTTAGGGAGCAGAACTGCTGTCCTTACCTGGCCTGGCCTACACGTGACTCCAGACCCACAGCAAGGTAGTTGACTCTGGGCAATTAGGGATGCACAATAAATGCTGGCCTAACCAGCGATGCCTTCACCCTGTGATTAAATGAAGAAAGGACATTTGACTCTTGAATCCAGGTCAGTATCGCACACAGTGCAAAGCTGAAGCCTCCATCTATCTCTCTGGGGAATAGTTGTCATATTTAGTCGATCCCTCTTGCTCTGTAGCTCCCTGCCAATAAAAAAACTCACGTCACAAGGATGCCTCCCATTCTGTGGAGGTCGATCATTGCTCGTAACACCTTGTACAGCACAAATCAGCAGCTGCCCTTCAGCACCCACATGGAGAGGACACGGCCTCTCTGCATCTACGAACCAACTCAGCCCCAGTTGCTTTCACCAACCCTACCTCCTCACCCACCAACGGTGAATATACTGCTCGATGGTTGGGGTGGGTGGAGCTGATAGTTGGAGGACTGTGAATGCCGTGACTGGACACAAGGGTGAAGCTGAAGATGACCTGGTGATGCTTTATACAGGCAGCACTGTCCATCAGTAGCTGATAGCAGCCGGGCACACGGAGCAGAGTCTGACAGAAGGGAGAAGGCTTTGGGGAAAATTAAACCCTCCGAGCCGGCTTGTAGGGTTAGGCAGTGGAATTGAAATGCTGCAGAGTCCAATTTAAAAGCAGATGTTGCGACATTCCCGCTAGATGTAGACTGTAATCGAGTGATTTGATGCATGAGATGAGGTGTGACACAATGAGATGATTATACACTCTGCTACTTACATAGAGGACAGAAAAAGACTAATGCCCACAGGTTTCCTTTTAGCTTCACTTAAAATTAGTCACAAGGTGAATGGAATTTAACACTTTCACCAGCCTAAATGTTATTTAAAATTAGACTTGCCAAGACTCCAGGATGCAGTCTCCAGATTGTAAAGAATTAATCTCCAGGTCACCTCAGTGAGATAAAATAATCCCAGCAGGAGCTAAATCTTTTTTTAAATGGCAAAGAAAAATTGTCAGAACACTTACAGCTCAGTGTTCCAACAACTTTTCTTTGCCATTTAAAAAATTTTTTAAAAAAACAATTTTTCTTTGCCATACAAAAAAATTACTGGAGATGGTATGATAAAGGCCGATTGGATGTCAGACAGTGTAGGCCGAAGGTGGTGGAGCTCAAGCGATGGATAACTCAAGGAATATGGCCAACTAGAGTTGGCAACTCAAATTTGACATTTCATAGAACATAGAACATAGACCAGTACAGCACAGTACAGGCCCTTCAGCCCACCATGTTGTACTGAACTTTTACCCTAAATGTAAGGTCCATCAAACCTCCACCCCTACCTTAAACTATCATCCATATGCCTATCTAATAGCCGCTTAAATGCCCCTAATGAGGCCGACTCCACTACCTTCTCCGGCATTGCATTCCATGCCCCAACCACTCTCTGAGTAAAGAACCTACCTCTGACGTCTCCCCAACTCTACCTCCACTCACTTTAAAACTATGTCCCCTCGTTAAAGCCACCTCCACCCTAGGAAAAAGTCTCTGGCTGTCTACACTATCTATACCTCTGATCATTTTGTACACCTCTATCAAGTCACCTCTCACCCTTTGTCATTCTAAAGAGAAAAGCCCTAGCTCTCTCAACCTTTCCTCGTAAGACCTTCCCTCCATTCCAGGCAACATCCTGGTAAATCTCCTTTGCACCTTTTCCAATGCCTCCACATCTTTCCTGTAATGAGGTGACCAGAACTGGACACAATACTCCAGATGTGGCTGAACCAGGGTTTTGTATAGCTGGAGCATAACTTCATGGTTCTTGAACTCAATCCCTCTATTGTTGAAAGCTAACACACCATATGCCTTCTTTACAACCCTATCCACTTGGGTGGCAGCTTTCAGGGAACTGTGGACATGAAGTCCGAGATCCTTCTGCTCCTCCACACTGCCAAGAATCTTTCCGTTAACCTTGTATTCTGCTTTCAAATTTGTCCTTCTAAAATGAATTTCCATGTCATGGTGAAGAGTTTAGGGAAAAAACAGTCAATCCAGACACAATGTTTGTTTGGGATTTGGGTAAAATCTTAGATTATTTACTTAATAAAGTAATTAACATGAGTGAGGAGAGGAAGGATGAACCTTCAGAGGTGAGGTTTTTTTGCCCACACCTCAATGAGTTTCAATGGAATGATGGCAGGGAATGCTGGAAAAATTGGAAAGGATGGGATGTGGGTGCAGTGGACGTGGGCAGGGAGAGGGAAGTGTGAAATACAGACGAGAGGAGAACACATCAGAGCTGTCACAACACAAACACACTGGGCCGACCCCATCCTGCCCCCCGAAAAAACTTCAAAACCTCACACCGAAGTAAAATAACACTTGGGTCAACAGAGGCCACAGGAAAAGAAGCTCAGAGATCGAAAAGGCCGCGAGTTTTGGATGTCTGTTTGTATTTAAAATTAGTTTAATTTCTGCCGAATGAAAATTAAGCCAATTGCAAAAAATCAACCCCCTGCTGGGAAAATTGCTGCGAATCATCCTCCCATTAGACTCTGCATAAATCTGAATTTAGTTTCAGGGGACAATCTAAATATATAAGAGTGTTGAAAAGTTTAAAGGTCATTCTTGTCTTAAATGTTCTTAGGCTGTTGTTAAGCGATATAACCTAGCTTTTTCTTGATCTCTGATGAAGGTATAAATTACTCCATTGGTGATTTATCCTTATTTTAGCCCATTGGGAGATCAAAGGGCTTGACAGGGTGATATACAAATGACGTTTCATCAGCTTTGCAAAGGAGTGCTGCAAAGAAAACCCGATAGGAAAGAAAACTTTTTTTATATTCAGTATTCTTGAAGCATTGAGTTATTTCTCCAGCCCCTCACCTACACTCGTTGACACATGCAAATAAAACCAGAATATAAACATTAATAAATAAAAGAAGGAACTGCGTATGCTGGAGATCTGAACCAAACAAGAACAGAAATAACTGGAGAAACTCAGCAGGCCTGGCAGCAGCTGTGGAGAGAGAAAACGGAGTTAATGTTTCAAATCCAGGGATCCTTCTTCAGAACCTTCCTCTGAAGAAGGGTCACAAAACTCAAAGCATGAACTCTTGTTTCCTCTCTCCACAGCTGCTGCCAGACCTGCTGAGCTTCTCCAGTTATTTCTGTTCTTGTTTGTTTAGGATCATATAGATCATAAAATCCCTACAGTATGGAAGCAGGCTATTTGGCCCATTGGGTCCACATCAATCCTCTGAAGAATATCCCACCCAGACACACCCTATCGCTGTAACCCTGCATTTCCCATGGCTAACCCACCTAGCCTGCATATCCATGAACACTATGGGGCAAATTAGCGTGGCCCATTCACCTAACCTGCACATCTTGGACTGTGCAAGCAAACAGGAGCACCCAGAGGACACACACGCAGACACTGGGAGAACATGCAAACTGCCCACAGACAGGGTGGAATCGAACCCAGATCCCTGGCACTGTGAGGCAGCAGTGCCAACCACTGAGCCACCATGCTGTCCCATCGTTGCTTCATCCTCACTGGGTCAAAATTTTGGCAACTCGATATGGTCAATAATGACACGGAAGTGCTTTCGCCCTCTCAGACAGCATTGATTCAGGGTCAAGGGGAAATGAGCAATACAGGCCAAACTTTTAGTGATGGTGGCCAATGTCCTGAGAATGAGCAGTGAAACCAATTCCACTGCACCAAATCATTCACCTCCTCCTTAACTAAACCTTCAGCCTGGCCTTGACCTCCAGTTCAAACAGTGTTTGTCCTTTGCTGGGGAATAAAATCCTCTCAACATCAGTGTCTGATAGTTAGGGGTGGAGCTGGAGGAACACAGCAGGCCAGGCAGCATCAGAGGAGCAGGAAGGCTGATGTTTTGGGTCTGGGCCCTTCTTCAGCTTGTCCTGAAATGTCAGCTTTCCTGCTCCTCTGATGCTGCCTGGCCTGCTGTGTTCCTCCAGCTCCACACGTGTTATCTCTGACTCCAGCATCTGCAGTTCCTACTATCTCTGAGTGTCTGATAGTTATTCTGTCCCCATTTGTATCTGAGCTTACTCAATTCATGGTGTCACTCACAATCTGTCTGCTGTCCTGCTAAAACTGTTGCCACAGAGGTGAGTGTGATAACGCTAAATGATGAAGAATATCAAATGGTCTGGCAAAAAAGGAGCAAAAGACAAACATTAGACCCTGCCTGAGCAGTTCTTTAAGTAAAGATCAGACAAGAGAATTTTTATTACAACAAAGACATAAATTGCTGGAGCAACTCAGCGGGTCTGGCAGAACCTGGGCGGAGAGAAACAGAGTTAACATTTCCAGTCCAGTGACCCTTCTTCAGAACTCTTGAGTTTCTCCAATAATTTCTGTCTTTGTTTCAGATTTCCAGCATAAGACCGTAAGACATAGGAGCAGAAATTAGGCTATTTGGCCCATCGAGTCTGGTCCGCCATTCAATCATGGCTGATACATTCCTCAACCACATTCTCCTGCTTTCTCCCTGCAACCCTTGATCCCCTTGATAATCCAGAACCTATCTCTCTCAGTCTCAAATGTAATCAATGGCCTGGCCTTCACAGCCTTCTGTGGCAGTGAATTCAGCAGATTCACCACTCTCTGGCTGAAGAAGTTTCTCCTTACCTCTTTTCCAAAAGGTCTTCCCTTTCCTCTAAGGCTGTGCCCTCAGGTCCTAACCTGCACACCTACCATTTGTGATTTTTTTTTGAGAAAGTAGGTTGTGAATTTGCAGTTTGTTGCAAAGCTGCTGGATAGATTGATAGGACAACACAATAAATGAGCATGTTAGAATGGATCAAATGCCTTTCCTTGTTCATAGCCCTTTCTCGTACCTATTGTGAAATATACCAGTTAGGCAGTGGGCATTGAGAGATGAATATATTCTGCACATAGATTCATATCAGCACATTAGCCATGTGTACGTTGCTAACCTATAGAATGAAGTATCGTTAAACTCTCAGCTTGAGTGACAGCTAGATTTTTTATTTTTATATCCATTTTTACGCTTGTTGCCTGGTTTTTAGTTTGGCGTGTCAACTTATCCCAATTGCAATGCTCACACTGTAACCTCCAGGGAAAGGCTGGGTAATATGACAGACTGGCATCTCACCCTCAGGCAAGATGAGATTCTCTTTGTTTCTGCCACAGGGTGAATCTGCTGACAGCAGTGACATGGAAACCAAATATATTTACTCAACCTAACAGTCAGACAGCTCATCCATCTCAGCATCACCAAGGAAGCACAGCAGCAGAAATGAGTATATCAGCACTCTGTAAGACACATAGGAGTAGTTGTAGGCCACTCAGCCCATCATGCCCGCCCCTCCACCGCCTTTCAATGAGATCACATCTGATCCAGTAATCCTCGACTCCACCTTCCTGCTTCAACACAAGGAGGTCATGTTAAACTTTTTAAGACGGAGATGATGAAACACTTGTCCCTTCACCTGTGGAATTCTCTCCTTCAGAAAGCTGTAGAAACTGGTTCACTGATGATAGACAAGAACAACATTTTCCCTCAACGTCAGCAAAATTAAAGAACTACTGGAGCACTGTGTCTGGACACCATTCCTTAGGATGCTCTTCAGGGCTTGGAATGATAGTGCCAGGGATGGTGGCGGGGTGCGGGGTTTCAGTTGTAAGGTGATGCTGTTCTCCTTCAAGCCGAGACAGTTATAGGGAGGGTTGGTCTAAATGTTTGAGATCATGAATTGGATTGAGCAGGTAAGGAGAAATTTCTTTCACTAGAGGGTCAACAACAGGAGGAGAAGATAGATAAATGTGAAGTTATCCAAACACAGAAAGGGAGAGATAAAAGGTACTGCAGAATCCGAGATAACAAGCATGGGGCTGGATGAACACAGCAGGTCAAGCAGCATCATAGGAGCAGGAAAACTTGACGTTTCGGGCCTAAACCCTTCATCAGAAATGGGGGAGGGGAAGAGGGTTCTGAAATAAATAGGGAGAGAGGGGGAAGCGGATAGAGGAGAGGATAGGTGGAGAGGAGGCAGACAAGTCGAAGAGGCGGGGATGGAGCCAGTAAAGGTGAGTGTAGGTAGGGGGGTAGGGAGGAGATAGGTCAGTCCAGGGAGGACGGACAGGTCAAGGGGGCGGGATGATGTTAGTAGATAGGAGATGGGGGTGTGGCTTGGAGTGAGAGGAAAAACAGGTTAGGGAGGTGGAGATGAGCTGGGCTGGTTTTGGGATGCGGTTGGGGGAGGGGAGATTTTGAAGCTTGTGAAATCCACATTGATGCCATTGGGCTGCAGGGTTCCCAGGCTGAATATGATGTGCTGTTCCTGCAGCCTTCGGGTGGCATCACTGTGGCATTGCAGGAGGCCAAGGATGGACATGTCATCTGAGGAATGGGAGGGGATGTTGAAATGGTTCGTGACTGGGAGGTGCAGTTGTTTGTTGCGAACTGAGCGCAGGTGTTCTGCAAAGCGGTCCCCAAGCTTCCGCTTGGTTTCCCTGATGTAGAGGAAGCCACAACGGGTACAGCGGATGCAGTATACCACATTGGCAGATATGCAGGTGAACCTCTGCCTGATGTGGAAAGTCTTCTTGGGGCCTGGGATTGGGGTGAGGGAGGAGGTGTGGGGGCAGGTGTAGCACTTCCTGCGGTTACAAGGAAAAGTGCCAGGTGTGGTGGGGCTGGAGGGGAGTGTGGAGCGGACAAGGGAGTCGCAGAGGGAGTGGTCCCTCCGGAAGGCAGATAAGGGTGGGGAGGGAAAAATGTCTTTGGTGGTGGGGTCTGATTGCAGATGGCGGAAGTGTCGGAGGATGATGCGTTGGATCTGGAGGTTGGTGGGGTGGTATGTGAGGATGAGGGGGATTCTTTTTTGGTTATTGTTGCAGGGACGGGGCGTGAGGGATGTGTTCCAGGGAATGCAGGAGACACGGTCGAGGGCGTTCTCAACCACTGTGGGGGGGAAGTTGCGGTCCTTGAAGAATGAGGACATCTGAGATGTACGGGAGTGGAATGTCTCATCCTGGGAGCAGATGCGGCGGAGGTGAAGGAATTGGGAATAGGGGATGGCATTTTTGCAGGAGGGTGGATGGGAGGAGGTGTATTCCAGTGGTGCGATGGCCAGGAATCGAACCCGGGTCAACTGCTTGGAAGGCAGCTATGCTCACCACTATACCACTGTTCCCGTTGTGGCCTCCTCTACATTGGGGAAACCAAGCAGAGGCTTGGGGACCGCTTTGCAGAACACCTGCGCTCAGTTGGCAACAAACAACTGCACCTCCCAGTCGCGAACCATTTCAACTCCCCCTCCCATTCCTCAGATGACATGTCCATCCTTGGCCTCCTGCAATGCCACAGTGATGCCACCCGAAGGCTTCAGGAACAGCAAATCATATTCAGCCTGGGAACCCTGCAGCCCAATGGCATCAATGTGGATTTCACAAGCTTCAAAATCTCCCCTCCCCCAACCGCATCCCAAAACCAGCCCAGCTCATCTCCACCTCTCTAACCTGTTTTCCCTCTCACCTCAAGCCACACCCCCATCTCCTATCTACTAACATCATCCCGCCCCCTTGACCTGTCCGTCCTCCCTGAACTGACCTATCTCCTCCCTACCTCCCTACCTACACTCACCTTTACTGGCTCCATCCCCGCCCCTTCGACTTGTCTGCCTCCTCTCCACCTATCCTCTCCTCTATCCATCCTCTATCCACCTCCCCCTCTCTCCCTATTTATTTCAGAATCCTCTTCCCCTCCCCCATTTCTGATGAAGGGTTTAGGCCCGAAACGTCAAGTTTTCCTGCTCTTATGATGCTGCTTGACCTGCTGTGTTCATCCAGCCCCATACTTGTTATCACAGACAGGTAGATGTTTTTCTGAGCAGTGATAGATTGGGAAAGGGGGAGGTGCATTGAGACCAGGGTGTCCTTGTACACCAGTCGCTTAAGGGAAGCCAGAAGGCACAGGAGGCGGTAAAAAAATTAAATGGTCCGTTGGCCTTCATAGCAAGAGGATTCGAATACAGGAGCAGGGATGTCTTGCTGCAATCGTACAGGGCCTTGGTGAGACCACACCTGCAACAGTGTGGACAATTTTGATCTCCTTATCTGAGGAAGGATGTTCTGGCGATGGAAGGAGTCCAACTAATGTTTACCAGACAGATTCCTGTCCTAGGAGAGAGGCTGGATCAATTAGGACTATATTTACTGGAGTTTAGAAGAATGAAGGATGTATCTCATAGGAACCTGTAAAATTCTAATAGGACTAAACCTGGTAACCATAGGATGGATGTTCCTGATGACCAGGGAGTCCAGAACCAGGAGTCACCATGTAAGGATACGGGGTGCGCCATTTTGGACTGAGACGAGGAGAAATTTCTTCACCCAGAGAGTGGGGAGCCTGTGGAAGTCTCTGCTATAGAAAGTAGCTGAGGCCAAAACATTGAATGTTTTCAAGAAGTCGTTAGACATAGTTCTTAGGGCTAAGGGGATCAAAGGATATGGGGCAAAGGTGAGAACACAGCACTGAGTTGGGTGATCAGCCATGATCATATTGAGTGGATGAGCAGGCTAGGAGGGCCGAATGGCCTACTCCAGTTCTGATTTTCTGTGTTTCTCTGTTTTCAGGCCACAGGCAAAAAATCCAGCATGGAACTGAGAAGAATACTTTTCCTCACAGTGAGTTGTTATTTTACTGTCTGAAAAATAGGTGGAAGCAGATTAAGTAGTAAATTTTAGCAGAAAATTCAATAAATGCTCTCAAAGGCAAAATTTAAAGGCTGTAGTGAAAGGGCTAAGGTCATGTGGTGCTGTAGGTAGTGCCCCCGCCTCTGAACTGGAAGCTCTGGGTTTAAACCCCATTCTAGGTCTTGAATAAAAATAGGTGACACAATGCCCCTCTCTTCTGGTAGAAACCACCCTGCGGTGAAGTATAAAGGAAAGGGATCTTTAAGGTGAAAACATTGATGACTGCCACAGCAGCAGAATACTCAGTAATGATTTGTCACTTGGCAGCAATCGAGGAAGAAAAACTGCAGCCCTGAGCAATCCCGTAAATGACATTGTCAGATTGGCAGGGTCTGTGCTTGTCAGGAATGTTGGGTACATTGCTTTGGCAATTAGGAAGATTACAATTCAGGAAAAATATTAAGCAGCAGCTGGGACCAAAGTAATGGGTGATATTGAGTCTGCACTGCATCAGAACCAAAAAATCAAATGACTCCCTCCAGAGGGTGGGTAGGATGGGCTGTAGGGCTTTCCCCTATAATGGGACAGAGTAGTACAGTCCTCCTCCTACTCCTGTCCCACTTCCATTTTCTCTTCCTTCCTCTTCCCTCAAGTAGCGTAAATACATTTTTTTCAGCCGATAAGTCGAGCTTCACATTTATACCCAGGGAGTAAACAATGGAGGAGATCTTATGGGAGAGCAGTTCCTGTATCTGAGCCAAAGACTCCAGGTTTGAGCCCCACTCCAGGGCATGATGGCCAAGCGAGGTGCACAGGACCAAACAGCTTGATTGTCAACCTTCAAATCTTTTTGTCTCACTCCTGTATGCGGCCATAGAGTCATAGAGATGTATAGCATGGAAACAGACCCTCCAGTCCAACTCGTCCATACCGACCAGATATCCCAAATTTGTCTAGTCCCATTTGCCAACGTTTGGCCCATATCCCTCTAAAACTTGCCTATTTATATACCCGAGATAACAAAGTGTAGAGCTGGATGAACACAGCAGGCCAAGCAGCATCAGAGGATCAGTAAAGCTGACGTTTCAGTCTGTTGTAATTGTACCAGCCTCCACCACTTTCTCTGGCAGCTCATTCCATACACGCACCACCCTCTGTGGGAAAAAGTTGCCTCTTAGGTTCCTATTAAATCTCACCTTAAAACTATGCTGTCTGGTTTTGGACTCCCCTACCGTGGGAGAAAGACCTTGGCTGTTCACACTATCTAAGCCCTTCATGATCTCATAAACCTCTATAGGGTCACCCCTCAGCCTCTGACGATCCAGGGAAAATAGCTCCATCTTATTCAGCCTCTTCCTATAGCTCAAACCCATCAACCCCAATAACCAGCTTGTGAATCTTTTCTGAATTCTCTCAAGTTTAACAACATCCTTCCAAAAGCAGGAAGGCCAGGTTTGAATGTAGTATTCTGAAAGTGGCCTAACCAATATCCTGTACAGCAGCAACATGACATCCCAACTCGATACTCAACGCAATGACCAATAAAGGTGAGCTTACCAAATGCCTTCTTCACTATCCTGTCTACCTGCAACTCTGTTTCCAAGGGGCTATAAATCCATACCCCAAAGTCACTCTATTCAGCAGGGAGGTGATAAGCACAGGAGAGACTGCTGGTCAGCAATGTGAAGGGAAAGGTGTTGGTGCCTCTGTCAGCACTGTCCAGTCAAGGGGTGTTGCTGTTTTTGGCGAGGCCAGCATTTATTGCCCATCCCTAATTGCCCCAGATGGCGTTTTTTGACTAAACCACATTGCTGCTGGTCAGGAGTCACATGTAGGCCAGACCCCTTTCCTTCCCTAAAGGACATTAGTGAACCAGATGGGTTTTTCCAACAATCAATTCATTGTCATCATTGGATTTTTAATTCCAGATTTTTAATTGAATTCAAATTCCACCATCTGCCAGGGCGGGATTCGAACTTACAATCCCAGAACATTGCCTGGGCCTCTGGATTATCAGTCCAGCAATATTACCACGAAACCTTTGTCTCTCCAACTGCACATGGCTAAGAACAAATCACACCGTTCTTGTAAGATATGGAGAAGGTGACTGTATCGCAGGGCCTGAAGCAACGAATCATAAAGAGAGGATGCAGGATCATGCGCTCAAAAGCAGCAATTGCCATTCCTGTAGTATCAATCGACGCACCTTGATCCCTTCCTCGTCTCAGGGACCTGTCCCTTCACTCTGTTACAAAGTCATAAAGTCATACAACATGGAAACAGGCCCTTCGGCCCAACTGGTCCATGCCAACCAGATATCCTGGATTAATCTTGTCCCACTTGCCAACATTTGGCCCATATCCCTCTAAACTCTCCTTATTCATATATCCATCCAGATGTCTTCTAAATGTAAACTGAAAGAAGAAATCAGAGACAATTATAGAAATTGTTGGAAAAGCTCAGCAGGTCTGGCAGCATCTATGGAGGGAAATCATAGTTAATGTTTCGGGTCCGGTGACCCTTCCTCAGAACCTTTCTGAGGAAGGGTCACCCAACCCAAAACATTAACTCTGATTTCTCTCCGTAGATGCTGCCAGACCTGTTGAGCTTTTCCAACAATTTCTGCTTTTGCCTTTCAAATGTTGTAATTTTGCCAGCCTCCACCACTTCCTCCAGCAGTTCACTCCACCCACGCACCACCTCTGCGTGAAAATGTTGCCCCTCAGGCTCGTTTTAAATCTTTACCCTCTCACCTTAAATCTGTGCCCTCTCGTTTTGGACTCCCTACCATGGGAAAAATACCTTGGCTACTCACCCTATCCAGTCCCTCACAATTTTATAAACTTCTATAAGGTCACCCTTCAGCCTCCAATGCTCCAGGGAAAATAACCTCAGCCTATTCAGCCTTTCCCTATAGCTCAAAGCCTCTAACACTGGCAACATCCTTGTAAATCTCTTCTGAACCCTTTGAAGTTTCACAACATCCTTCCTACAGCAAGGAGACCAGAATTAAGCTTGAGATTGGGGTCACAGTGGGAAAAGGCACTGATATAAAGAGACGTTTAGATCCCTTTGCAGTGCATGGAGGCAGAAACTGCTTTAATGTGCGCACTTCGTTGTAAGCTGTTCAATTTCCTAATGCTCATCCTGTTTTGTCTTTAGCCCAGATTACAACCTGTTATTAACCACCTTTGAAACATTACTCAAGGACTGGGAAGTGTAAAATTATTTAAATACAAGACAAAGCCTAACACTTACAGAAAATCGTTTAATGCCATGATGTTTTAACATGCCTTGAGAAAGCACTTTCCCAAAGCCTTTCAATTAAGGCAGAAAATAGCGGAGGTATTGAAGACACTTGTCTGTCCTACTGGGGGGAGTGCTGCACTGTCAAAGGTCTCAGTTCTCCAATGACCCCTGTCTGTGCTTTCAGGTGGACTTAAAAGATTCCCTGACACTATGCTGACTAAGAACCCGTTCCCAGTTTTCTGGTCCATGTTTAACTCTCAATTCAAATCATATAAACTGACTGTTTAGTAAAACTTTTTCACAGCACATGAGAACCACTGGCAAAGCCACCATTTGTTTCCCATCCCTCATTGCCCTTGACCTGAGGGCCGTTCCAGAGTCAATAACATTGCATAAGGAGGTCAGACTGGAGAAGAGTGGCCAATTTTCTTTTGTTGAATCAGGTAGTGGTTCTGAAAAGATCAATGTTGACATTGCTTTAAACTCCACTCAATCTGATGATGTCGCACAGTCTTTGGAGCATCCGGCAGTCTTACACAATCTACTAATGCAGGTAGAAAATTCATCTCTGTCTTCTGATAGTCGAAAGTAATTATGTCTAACTATGCAGCACAGTTAGCGGATGACAAGGTGGCTCAGTGGTTAACACTGCTGCCTCACAGCACCAGGGACCGAGGTTTGATTCTACCATTGGGCGACTGTCTGTGTGGAGTTTGCATATTCTCCCCATGTCTGCGTGGGTTTCCTTCGGGTGCTCCGGTTTCCTCCCACAGTCCAAAGATGTGCAGTCTTGTTGGATTCGCTGTGCTAAATTGCCCCTAGTGTTCAGGGAGTGGAGATTAGGTGGGTTCCAGGGGGATGGGTCAGTGTGGACTTGTTGGGCCGAATGGTCTGTTTCCACACTGTAGGGATTCTATGAAATTATGCAATAAACTACCTCTTGTTATGTAAGCTGAGTGTTCTTGTCATTTGGACCAGTCATTGTTGGAGTCGTTAAGAATTCACTGGTGCACAGAATGGATTTACTCCTGGCTGCAATGGAGGTTATAGTTTGGCCCACAATCTCAAAAAAGTCTGAAGGAGGTTAACAAGTTGGAACAATTACAAGAACAAGTTTCATGTATTTTCTATTGCGTGTGATGACCAGAGTAATGGCGAAACAAAGTCTACCAGCCGAGCTCTGAATAATACCATAAGCAAATGGCCAGACCTTTCCACAATGACAGCATGTCTTCATGAGCTGAGGCTCAGAAAGCACATCAGCGTTAAGAAAGACAGCACAGTCTGCTCACCCGAACACTGGGAAGGAGTTTCATTAAAATACAAAACGTAGGGGAGACCACATCTGGAGTATAGTGAGCAGTCGATATTCAATGGAGTTACCGTCACTGAATACCCCACTATCAACATCCTGGGGGTTATCATTGACCAGAAACTCAACTGGACTCACCACATTAACACAGTGGCTACAAGAGCAGGCCAGAAGCTGAGAATACTGTGGTGAGTAACTCACCTCCTGACTCCTCAAAGCCTGTCCACCATCTCCAAGGCACAAGTCAGGAGTGTGATGGAATACTCCCCACTTGCCCTGGATGAGTGCAGCCCCAACAACACTCAAGAACCTTGACACTATCCAGGACAAAGCAGCCCGCTTGATTAGCACCACATCCACAAGGATCCACTCCCTCCACCATCAACACTCAGTAGCAGCAGCGTGTACTATCTACAAGATGCACTGCAGAAATTCACCAAAGATCCTCAGGCAGCACCTTCCAAACCCATGACCACTTCCATCTAGAAGGATAAGGGCAGCAGAGTTCCCCTCCAAGTTCCCCTCCAAGCCATTCACCACCCTGACCTGGAAATATATCGCCGTTCCTTCAATGTCGCTGGGTCAAAATCCTGGAATCCCCTTCCTAAGGGCATAGTGGGTCAACCCACAACAGGAGGAATGCAGCGGTTCAAGAAGGCAGCTCACCATCACCTTCTCAAGGGGCAACTAGGGACGGGCAATAAATGCTGGCCAGCCAGCGACGCCCACATCCCACAAATGAATAGAAAAAAAAATTTCCTTTTTGAAGGAAGGTATCATTTAATTGGAGATAGTTCAGGGAAGGTTCACTAGGATGATCCCTGGTATGGAGGGATTGTCTTTAGAGCAAAGGCTAGACAGGTTGGGACTCTACTCACTGAAGTTTAGGGGAACGAGAGATGATATCATTGAAACATATTGGATTCTTAAGGGGCTTGACAGGGTTAATGCTGAGAGGATGTTTCCCCTCATGGGAGAGTCTAGGACCAGAGGGTATAGTCTCAGAATACACAGGTGCAAACTTACGACTGAGATGAGGAGGAATTTCTTTGCTCTGGGGGTTGTGAGTCTTTGGAACTCAGAGAGCTGTGGGGGCACAGTCCTTGTGTATATTTAAGGCTGGGGTTGAGAGATTCTTGATCAGTCAGGGAATCGAGGATGATGGGGAAAGGGCAGGAAATGTGAGTTGTGTCAGATCAGACATGATCCTAATGAATGGGGGAGCAGGCTTAATGGGCTGAATGGCCTGCTCCTGTTCCTATTTCTAATGGTCTTGTGGTTTTAAAAATGGAGTTTTGATGAGGATTCTCACAGACCTGTAAGACAATGAATGGACAGTTGTTTGCAAAATAATGGAACAGCCGAGATATTGTGAGGGCATATTGCAAGCAGCAATGGTAGTGTAATGGTAGCCATAGCCATGTTGCAAATAACCATAGCAGTATTGCTAACACCAGCTGATGATTTTCAATGCACTACTCTGGTAAGTTATAATAACAGTGACCCAAAGTTTTAGATTCTCCCACAGGAGGAAACAGCCTCTCCCTAACTTTAAACTAATCCCACCACTGAACCAAACTGCCTCTTTACAACTGACCAACTGGCATTACCTTGCCGGTATAAAGAGGGTATTATCATCACTATTGAGGACACAGTGTTGTCAACCCCATATTCCTCACTGTCTTCGCCTTCTGATACAGAAAGAGAAATTATAATTGCATGTCCAAGTTTTATCCTTTAATTGGTATTTTCTAATTTTCTTTCCAGTTCCACTTCTCAGAGCAAGGCCCTGCAGCAGAAGTTGACACATGACAGGAAAAGTAATTAAACTCTGGTTTCCAACATGGTAATCCTCGAGTAATCATGGCATTTATTTAACTGTTTAAAATAAGTGCGCAGCTAAGCTCTGTTTCCAGTGTGCACTGATCCCAAGAGACAATCAGATCTAGCTAGAGGGTAATGCATAGGGTCACGCACAGCACTAGATGGGGGTTGGATGGGGGGAAGTACTGGGAATGCATGAATAGCTTGCTTTTGGATTTTGCTGTCTCAGAATGGGATGCTGCCGTCTCCAACTCTACGAGAATAGAAAGCCGTTGTGACTGGCATAGGTCGATAATGCATTTAAAGAAGCCATGCATTTTCAGAGGGAATTGTCTCTGAAGAGAGTTAGCTGCAGGAATAGAGATAAAAGGAACTGCAGATGCCGGAGAACCGGAGATAACAAGGTGTGGAGCTGGATGAACACAGCAGACCAAGCAGCATCATTGGAGCAGGAAAGCTTGACGTTTTGGGCCTGGACCCTTCATCAGAAAATGAAGGGTCTAGGCCCGAAACATCAAGC
>JAHRHZ010000064.1:4968769-4994862 GCA_024137785.1 Ginglymostoma cirratum
GTCAAGTTTTCCTGCTCCTAGGATGATGAAACTGTTGGCAATTGCCGGAAAAAAACTCATTTGATTCACTTATCCATTAGAATCCCAACAGTGCAGAAACAGGCCATTCTGCCCAAAGGGTCCACACTGACCCTCTGAAAAGCATCCTACCCAGACACATCCCCATCCCTGTAACCCTGCACTTCACATGGCTAATCCATACATCCTGGAAGGCTATGGGTGATTTAGCATGGCCGATCTACCTAACCTGCACGTCTTTGGACTGTGGGAGGAAACCAAAGCACCTGGAGGAAACCCACACAGACACGGGGAGAAGGTGCAAACTCCACACAGATAGTCGCCTGAGGATGGAATTGAGCCTGAGTCCCTGGTGCTGTGAGGCAGTGTGCTAACCACTGAGCCACTGTGCCACCCCAAATCAGAAGGGGACAAGAAGTCACAGGCTCTCAAGCTAGCCTTCTTCTGAGGATTGAACTCAGGGCCATCAGATCCTTGAGACTGACGTACTGCCTCCTGTGCTAAGAATCCTTACAGCTCTGGCTTCCGCGTGACTCCAGATGCACAGCAATGTGGTTGACTCTCAATTACCCTCTGAAATGGCCTAGCAAGCCACTCAGTTCAAGGGTAGTTAGGGACGGGCAACAAATGCTGGCCTGCCAGCAATGCTCACCTCTCGTAAGGTGAATAAAGAAAGCCTCTTAGGTAGGGTGTGGCAGGAAAATCATGTTCACTGGCACAGGAAGGCCAATGGCTTTTTTTTCACACTGTAACTACAGAAGGCAGTGTGGATAAGGCACTAGGACAAGCATTCTTGAAGATATTGTGAATTATTCTGGTTGTCATGTCACACCAACCCCGTCAATAGAAACAGTCTAGAAAACAACAACCAAGCAACCAAACTCAGGGGAGCTATGAGGTTAAGTTGAAGAACATTGTTTGCATAGAGAAGAGAATTCTCAGGGGAGAGATTATTCAAGACTGCTAAGGGGCTAAGTAAATTGAACTTGAACAAGATGTTGAGATTGTTTTGAAATGGAATAAGCATGGAAGGAGGAAGGTTGTTTAAATTTAATTACTTGTTACAGAAGGTGAAGAATGTGTGGTGTGGACTATTTATGGGGTGTTGGGTGGGTGACAATGGGAATTAATTTAGGGAGGAATTAGACAGATATATGAGGGATGAATGACGGGGATTCTGGAGGATGCTCAGATAGCCAGAAGGCTATTCCCTGGTGCGGTAACTTCATATCCAGTAATAACAAAGCAGCTTGGGGCAACTTGCATATTTCCACATCAAAAGGCAAATTGTTCTGAATTCTGCATCTTTGCCCATTAGCAACTCAACGAGTTGCAATTCCTATTTTTGGTTGAGTTTAATTATTTATCCGCATATAGAATATGTCAAGGAAATAAAAGATGAGAAGGTGAGGTGAGAAATGCTGTGAGGGATTGTTGACAATATTAAAATTGGGAGAAGCCAAGTATCATGCAGTGATAAAAAAACTGATACAATACCGTCGATTTAGTCTCAATCAATAACTTCACAATGTGGGATG
This sequence comes from Ginglymostoma cirratum, assembly GCA_024137785.1. NCBI lineage: Eukaryota > Metazoa > Chordata > Chondrichthyes > Orectolobiformes > Ginglymostomatidae > Ginglymostoma > Ginglymostoma cirratum. The sequence goes on from JAHRHZ010000064.1 coordinate 4,970,326, forward strand.
ACAGTGGTGTAGCGGTAATGCAGTGGATTCGTAATCCGGAGAATTAAGGGTTTAAATTCCATTAATAAAATGTGGAATGTAGTTTCAGTAACTGTGACCATCTGGCTACCATTGATATCTTGCAAAAACCCATTTGGTTCACTGATGTCCTTTAGGGAGAGAAATCTATCACTCTTACCTGGTATGGCCTACACCTTTACTGGCTCCATCCCCGCCTCTTTGACTTGTCTGCCTCCTCTCCACCTATCCTCTCCTCTATCCATCTTCTATCCGCCTCCCCCTCTCTCCCTATTTATTTCAGAACCCTCTTCCCCTCCTCCATTTCTGATGAAGGGTCTAGGCCCGAAACGTCAAGCTTTCCTGCTCCTATGATGTTGCTTGGCCTGCTGTGTTCATTCAGCTCCACACCTTGTTATCTCTCATCAATAAATGCTAGTTTAACCACTGACACTCATATTCCATGGACATAAAAACATAAGAGCATAAGAAACAGGAGCAGGAGTAGGCCATCTGGCCCCTCGAGCCTGCCCCACCATTCAATAAGATCATGGCTGAACTTTTCATGGACTCAGCTCCACTTACCCTCCTACTCACCATAACCCGTAATTCCTTTCCTGTTCAAAAATCTATCTATCTTTGTCTTAAAAACATTCAGCGAGGTAGCCTCAGCTGCTTCACTAGGCAGGGAATTCCGCAGATTCACAAGTTTTTGGATGTTTTTTTCAAAGAAATGTCCTGTGAGAATTTGTATATCTCAATGAGATCACCTTTGATTTCTCTAAATCTAAGATAATACAGGCTCAGACTCCTCAATCTTTCCTTGTGGGACAATCCCATCATCCCGGGAAACACTATGGTGAATCTGCATTGCAGGTACAGCCTTCATTATTTTGTGGGGTTAGAGGAGATTACAGATTAAGTTATAGTCAAAACCGGTAAAGAAGGAGAAATAAAGTGAGTGGGAAAGAAAGACCAGTTACAGAAAGAAAAAGAAACGGACAGGAAAAGGTAAGAAAAACATTTGATCTTTAAAATCTCAGTAAACAATTAATTGCTTCAATAAATCAGAATTCTAGGTTTCAATTGTACCTTATTTTGAGAGTAACAGGAATTGCATAACCCACTATCACATTGTTAAATGAAGCATATATGCTTAACTATCATATTTAACTGCTTGCAGTGTGTTTTATAGGCAATTAATCTAAAAATTCAATAAGGGATGGCACAGTGGCTCAGTGGCTAACACTGCAGTTTCACAGCACCAGGGACCCAGGTTCAATTCCACCTTTGGGTGACTGTCTGTGTGGAGTTTGCACTTTCTCCCCGTGCCTGCATGGGTTTCCTCCCACAGTCCAAAGATGTGCAGGCCGGGTGGATTGGCCGTGCTAAATTGTCTGTAGCGTTCAGGGGTGTGTGGGTTATCAGGGGATGGGTCTGGGTGGGATGCTCCAAGAGTCAGTGTGGACTTGTTGGGTTAAAGGGCCTGTTTCCACACTGTAGGGATTCTATGAATCTAAAAAGTTGTTGAGGAGGCTGTGGCAAGTCATCTTTTCAACAAAGTCAAGATGAAACAAATTATTTGAAATTCATTACTTGTGGTATTTCTCTGAATCTGCTCCAACTGTTAGCCAGCTTCTGCTTTGAGAACTTTATATGTCATTGCCATGATGTTATTTTTCTACTCAAGTAGGAAGCATATTAAGGCATTGGGAAAGACACAGAAATGATTTACAAGGATGGCTTCAAGGATAAGGAATGTGCTGTGTAGAGTCATACAGACATGCAGCACGAAATAGCCTTTTTGGTCTAATTCGTTGATGCCGACAGATACCTTAAATTAACTTTCTCCCATTTGCCAACATTTGGCCCATATCCCTCCAAATCCTTCCTGTTCATGTACCCATCCAGACGCCTTTTAAATGTTGTAATTGTACCAACCTCCACCACTTCCTCTGGCAGCTCATCCCATACATGCACCACCCTCTGCATGAAAAACTTCCTTAGGTCCCTTTTAAATCTTTCCCCTCTCACCTTAAACCTATACCATCTGGTTTTAAACTTCCCCACCCTGGGGAAAAGACATTGGTTATTCACCCTATCCATGCCCCTCATGATTTTATAAACCTTTATAAGGTCACCCCTCAGACTCTGACACTCCAGGGAAAATAGCCCCGGCCTATTCTGCCTCTCCCTATAGCTCAAATCTTCCAAGCCTGGCAACAGCCTTGTAAATCTTTTCTGAACCCTTTCAAGTTTCACAACATCCTTCCTATGGCAGGGAGTCCAGAATTGAATGTAGTATTCCAAAAGTGGTCTAACCGATGTCCTGTCCAGCTGCAACATGACATCCCAACTCCTATACTCATTGCATTAACCAATAGATAGAAAATAGAACATGGAACATAGAACTGTACAGCACAGGAACAGGCCCTTCGGGCCATCGTGTCCATACCAACCATGATGCTACTCTAAAATAATCTGATCTGCCTGCACATGGTCCATGTCCCTCTATTCCTTGTGTGTTCATTTGTCTGTCTAAGTGTCATAAACATTGCCAATTGCTTTGCTTAGAACATAGAATATAGAACCGTACAGCACAGGACAGGCCCTTCGGCCCACGATGTTGTGCCGAACGTTTACCCTAATCCGAAGGTCTATCTAACCTCCACCCCTACCTTATACTATCATCCATATGCCTATCTAATAGCTGCCTAAATGCCCCTAATGAGGCCGACTCCACTACCCTCTCCGGCAATGCATTCCACGCCCCTACCACCCTCTGAGTAAAGAACCTACCTCTGACGCACCCCTGTATCTACCTCCACTCACTTTAAAACTGTGCCCCCTCGTAATAGCTACCTCCACCTTAGGAAAAAGTCTCTGGCTGTCTACTCTATTTATACCTCTGATCATTTTGTACACCTCTATCAAGTCACCTCTCATCCTCCGTCATTCTAAAGAGAAAAGCCCTAGCTCTCTCAACCTTTCCTCGTAAGACCTTCCCTCCATTCCAGGCAACATCCTGGTAAATCTCCTTTGCAACTTTTCCAATGCCTCCACAACTTTCCTGTAATGAGGTGACCAGAACTGGACACAGTACTCCAGATATGGCCAAACCAGGGTTTTGTACAGCTGGAGCATAACTTCACGGCTCTTGAACTTGATCCCTCTATTAATGAAAGCTAACACACTATACACCTTCGTAACAACTCTATCCACCTGGGTGGCAGCTTTCATGGAATTGTGAACATGAAGTCCAAGATCCCTCAGCTCCTCCACACTGCCAAGAATCTTTCTGTTAACCCTGTATTCTGCTTTCAAGTTTGTCTTTCCAAAATGAATCACCTCACACTTTTCAGGGTTAAACTCCATCTGCCACTTCTCAGCCCAGCTCTGCATCCTATCAATGTCCTTTTGTAACCTAGAACAGTCCTCCGCACTGTCCACAACGTGACCCACCTTCGTATCGTCTGCAAACTTACTAATCCACCCTTCCACTCCTACATACAAATCATTTACAAAAACCACAAATAGAAGAAGACCCAGGACAGATCCTTGTGGTACACCACTCATAACTGAGCACCATGTTGAATATTTTCCGTCCACTACCACCCTTTGTCTTCTAAGGGTCAGCCAATTCTGAATCCAAACTGCCACATTTCCCCCTGTCCCATGCCTCCTTACCTTCTGTATGAGCCTACCATGGGGAACCTTATCAAACGCCTTACTTAAATCCGTGTATACCACATCCACTGCTCTACCTTCATCCACATGTTTGGTCACCTCTTCAAACAATTCAACAAGGTTTGTGAGGCATGATCTACCCTCACAAATCCATGCTGACTATCACGCATCAAACTGTACCTTTCCATGTGATCATAAATCCTGTCTCTCAGAACCCTTCCCAATAATTTGCCCACCACTGACGTAAGACTAACTGGCCTGTAATTTCCGGCGTTATCCCTGTTCCCTTTTTTGAACAAGGGAATGACGTTTGCCTCTCTCTAATCTTCCGGCACTATACCCATGGACAGTGAGGACGAAAAGATTATCGCCAAAGGCCCTGCAATCTCTTTCCTCGCTTCCCATAGAATCCTTGGATAAATCTCATCAGGCCCCGGGGACTTATCTATCTTCAACTTCCTCAGAATTCCTAGCACATCTTCCTTACTGACTTTGACCTCCTCTAGTCTACCAGCCTGTTTCACACTGTCCTCCTCTACAACTAGTTCCCTCTCAGTTGTGAATACCAAAGAAAAGTATTCATTAAGGGCCTCTCCTAACTCTTTAGGCTCCGGGCACAAATTCCCTTCACAATCCTTGATTGGCCCTACCCTTTCTCTGGTCATTCTCTTATTCCTCACTTACATGTAAAAATCCATGGAGTTTTCCTTGATCCTATCTACTTAGGTTTTCTCATGCCCCCTTATAACTCTCCTAAGCCCTTTCTTCAGCTCCTTCCTGAATAACTTGTATCCCTCTAGAGCCTTTTCCGTTCCTTGTTTCCTAAACCTTACATAAGCATCCTTCTTCCTCTTAACAAGTGGTTCGACCTCTCTTGAGAACCGTGGCTCCCTCACTCGACCCCATCTTCTCTGCCTGCTGGGGACAAACGTATCGAGCACACACAGTATGCATTCCTTGAACAATCTCCACATTTCAATAGTGCTCTTCCCTGACAGCATCTGTTCCCATTTTATGTTACCCAGTTCTTGCCTAATAGAATCATAATTACCCTTCCCCCAATTATAAACCTTACCCTGCTGTATGTACCTATCCTTTTCCATGACTATTGTAAAAGTAACAGAGTTATGATCGCTATCGCCAAAATGCTGTCCTACCAACAGGTCTAACACTTGGCCTGGTTCATTGCCAAACACCAAATCCAAAGTAGCCTCTCCTCATGTTGGTCTATCAACATACTGTGTCAGGAATCCTTCCTGAACACATTGGACAAAATCCGCTCCATCTAAACTGTTACAACTAAAAAATTTCCAATCAATATTTGGAAAGTTGAAGTCACCCATGACTACAACCCTGTGACTTCTACACCTTTCCAGTATCTGCCTCCCAATCCACTCCTCCACTTCTCTGCAACTATTAGGGGGTCTGTAAAAAAACCTCCAACATAGTGACTGCTCCTTTCTTGTCCCTGACCTCAACCCAAACTGACTCTGTAGACATATCATTCTCGAACTGCCTTTCGGTAGCTGCTATACTCGCCCTGACTAGCAATGCCACTCCCCCACCTCTTTTTCCACTCACCCTATTTCTTTTGAAGCATCTAAATCCTGGAACTTCTAACAACCACTCTTGTCCCTGAGTTACCCAAGTTTCTGTAATGGCCACAACATCGTAGTTCCAGTACTGACCCATGCTCTAAGTTCATCCGCCTTATTTCTGATACTTCTAGCATTGAAGCATACACACCTCAAACCATCTCGGTGTCCGTAATTACGCTCCATCGACTGCATTTCTTTATTATCTACCTCACTCCCTGTTGTGTCTGTTGGAAGGGTGAATACCTCATCCTCCGAATTACAAATCCAGTTCCCCACCCCCTGCTAATCTAGTTTAAACCATCCCATATAGCTCGAGCCAACCTCCCTCCCAGGATATTTGTGCCCTTCCGGTTCAGGTACAACCCGTCCTTCCTGTACAGGTCCCACCTTCCCCAGAAAGTGCTCCGATTATCCACATAATGGAAGCCATCCCTCCTACACCAGTCCTGTAGCCACGTGTTTAGCTGCACTCTCTCCTTATTTCTTACCTCGTTATCACGTGGCACTGGTAGTAATCCATAGATAACTACTCTGTTTGTCCTGGACTTCAGCTTCCAACCTAACTCCCTGTACTCGTTTTTCACATTCTCAGCCCTTTTTCTATCTATGTCATTGGTACCGATGTGTACCATGACTGCTGGTTGCTCACCCTCCCCCTTGAGGATCTTGAAGACACAATCCAAGACATCACAGACCCTGGCACCCGGGAGGCAACATACCATCAGTTCATCTTGTTTGCATCCACAGAACCTTCTGTCTGTGCCTCTTACTATCAAATCCCCCACTACAATTGCTCTCCTCTTCCCCCCCCTTCCCTTCTGTGCCACAGGGTCAGGCTCAGTGTCAGAGACCTGTCCGCTATGGCCTTCCCCTGGTAGGTTGTCTCCCCCAACTGTATCCAAAACGGTATACTTATTATTGAGGGGAACAGCCACAGGGGATCCCTGCACCATCTGCCTATTCCCTTTCCCCTTCCTGACAGTCACCCAGATACCTTTTTCCTGTACCTTGGGTGTGACCACGTCCCTGTAACTCCTCTCTATCATCCCCTCAGCCTCCCGAATGATCTGGAATTCATCCAGCTCCAGCTCCAGCTCCAGTTCCCTAACATGGTTTTTGAGGAGCTGGAGTTGGGTGCACTTCTCGCAGATGAAGTCAGAGGGGACACCAGCATTGACCCTTACCTCCCACATCCTGCAACAGGAGCATGCAAGTGCTCTAGCTTCCATTCCCTCTATTCTAGATTTCCAGAAGAATTTAAAAAAAAGCCTTACCTTACCAACCCTCCACACAGTTTTTTTTTTGGTTAGAGGAGGAGGACGGGTGGGAGACACTACACGTGTAGCGTTTCAGGTTTAGCTAATACCCGAATATATCAGTTCCTTCCTGGCTCGCGTTCTCTCCACACACCCACCACTGAAAACAAGAGGGCCACTGTTGCCATGAGGTAAGTTTTTATACTGGAGAAAGAAACAACCTTACCTTCCAGTCAGCACTCTGGCTCACAGCTTCTCCAACCTTCCCTGTCAGCATGTTCCAGGCACCTGTCAAAAACATTCCTCTCACATCTCCTTTAAATCTTTTCCCCCTCTCACCGTAAATCATAGCACTCTAGCATTTGACATTTCCATCCTGGGAAAAAGACTCTGACTATTCACCCTATCTACGCATTCTCATAAATTTATATGCTTCGATCAGGTGCTCCTCAGCCTCCGATGCCCTAGCGAAAACAGCACAAGTTTGTTCTTCATCTCCTCGTAGATAATAGATATTTGGATGGAAGCAGCTAGAATTATTCCTTAGATAACACAGTGTGGAGCTGGAGGAACACAGCAGGCCAGGCAGCATCAGAGGAGCAGGAAAGCTGACATTTCGGGTCGGGACCCTTCTTCAGAAAACTGAAGAACTGAAGATTTCTTTTCTGAGGAAGGGTCCAGACACGAAACATTAGCTTTCCTGCTCCTCTGATGCTGCCTGGCCTACTGTGTTCCTCCAGCTCCACACTGTGTTATCTCTGACTCCAGCATCGGCAGTTCTTACAATGTCTTAGAATTATTCCTTGTTGAGATGAGAAGATTTAGAAGAAATTTTCAATTTTAAGATCAGAAGACATCGGAGCAGAAGTAGGCCATTCAACCTATCAAGCCCATTCTGCCGTTCAATGAGATCACGGTTGATCTGATAATCTTCAATTCCACTTTCCTGCCTTTTCCTCCTACTCTTTGATTCCCTTATTGATTAAAAATCTGTCCACCTCAGCCTTGAATATTATTAATGACCTAGCCTCAACAGCCCTCTGTGGTAAACAGTTCCGCAGATTCACGCCCCTCTGAGCTTTCAAAATCAGAAGGGATCTGGACAGAGTAAACAGGGAGAAAATGCTACCAAAGGTGAAAGGAGTGAAAATGAAAGGATATTGATTTGTGATAAATGGCAAGAGAACCAACAGTGAGATGAGGAAATGTTGTTTTGGTGCAGTGAGTGGTTAGGATCTGGAATACAATACCTCAGAATGCAGTGGAGGCAGATTCAACTATAACTTTCAAAAGATTACTAGATAATTATCTGTAGACATCTGGTAAACCGAGGGAAAAGGCGCAGACTGGGACCAGCTGAGCTGCTCTTGCATGGACAAAATGAGCAGAAGGGCCGACAAAGTGCAGGCTCAGTAATTCTGACCTATAGCTGAGCTGTGCTGGGGGTGTTAGGAGGTAGAATGAGAGGACAGTTGATGGTGAGTGGAAGGCAAGATTCTCTTGAAATCCTTCGAACAAAAGCAAATCTCCAAGGGTCAGATTCGTAGGACGCTTCAGGGGAATAGATGTTGCAAATTCAGCTCCATGCAAGGTAGAGCTGTCAACAATGATGCTGAGCTGAGGGGAAAGTTGTCCCTCTGCAAAGATGGCATTTAACATCAACAACAGAACAGTCCATTATCTTTTGAGTCGGAAGAGGTCATTCGGATTGATACCTGACATTTATCAGTTGTTGACCTGATCTTTAAGTAAAAGCGAGAGAGAAAGGTGTGGGTGGGTGAGGGGTGGGTGGGGGTTGCAGCGCTCGGTTGGAGTGAAGATGGTAATGATGACAGAAAGACTGGCTGAAATGTCGGTAGCTTACAGCATTTGCTACGCGCTTCATTGTCTCATTCCCTCCGGTTCAAATGCCAATTTTCTGCTATCCTGACACACTTGCCTACGAGCAGTTAATGCTAATGAGCTTCAGGAAACACTTTGCACAATTACTGAGCTTAAACGGTCTGAAATTAAGCTCGAAGCATCCGTGTGGTGCATCTTCAGGAGTCCACACTCCCACTGCATTGGGTTACTGTCCTCAGACAGGCAGCTCACCAGAGCACAGCGTCGACCTTTCCACACGGTAAATGTAGGCCACACATCGGGGGATGACTGAAATGTATAATTACGCGCAGAAATCTCTGCAGAGCTCAAACCCTGGTGTCTGTTGCACAGTGGGATGTGGCGCCTTATCTGTTAGGTGCAAGGTAGGAGAAGCGAACAGATTGAAATCATACAGGCTCGAAACCAAGTCTGACATTTACTTCAGGATCAGAGGGAAGAAAAAACCCAAATGTTGCAACGGAAAAATGTAAATCAATGAAAGAAACACTCTAATTAATCTGAACCCCTTTATCTCTCGGTGAAGTACAAATATTCAGTTAAAACTTAATCAAACGTCCATTTAGACAACAGTTGCTGACAGTGGGAGATGTAAATGGTCAGATGAAATATCTATAAAAGATTTGTAAATTGATATGACCTTGTGGAATAAGCAAGGTTACCCAGTAACATTGATTTAATTGCAAATATGTTTTTTTTCCCTTTTCCTTAACTGACGTGTAATTCAGCCAGTGTAGCCTGTTTTGGAGGGAACAGGGATGTAGCAATTCTGTTTCGTTTAATCATCCATGGGATGAGGGCGTCGCTGACCAGGCAGCATTTATTGCCCATCCCTAGTTGCCCAGAGGGAAGTTAAGAGTCAACCACATTGCTGTGGGTCTGGAGTCACATGTAGGCCCAGACCAGGTAAGGAAGGCAGTTTCCTTCCTTAAAGGACATTAGTGAACCAGATGGGTTTTCCCCCATAAATCAGCAATGGATTCATGGTCATCATTAGACTCTTAACTCCGGATATTTTTATTGAATTCAAATTCTACCATCTGCCGTAGCGGGATTCGAACCCGGGTCCCCAGATTGCAGCGAGGTCAACCACGTGGACCTCATAGAATCTGAGTCCCCTGATTGGGCCTGTTAACCTGGTCCAATCAAGGACCCCTGGCTGACGGGCATAAACAAGATGGGCAGAAGGGTTGACAAAGTGTCAGGGCTCTGTTCACTCTGAGAGCTGGATCTGAGGGAGCTGGATCCATGTTGAGTACTCTCCATGTGTAAATAAAGGATGACTTGGTGATGGGATACCAGCTTCTGTGGAGTTATTTCAAGGGGAATTTGGCTAGGTTACAAGTTGGTCACATCTGCCCCTCCACACCCAGTCCTGGCCATTGTTCACACGTAATCCCAAGCTAGCATTTGAGAGGTAAGGGGCTCTAATGGCCTATCTAAGTTAAATGTCAGTGGATTCTAGTCAGCCTCTGAGCCCCAGGATCTCTCAGGATTAGGTCACAGCCAGGAGATGGCTCCCAGGTGGCAAATGGAGGGGCTAGGTCTCCAGAAAGGACCTCTACAATTGTATGCCCACAGCCACAGACCAGGGTTACACTTCAAAGGCTCCAACCCAGGATGAGAATATTTATTAGCTTAAAACTTCTAAAATTTGCACAAAGATTGTCACTGAATTGAGGGTAGAGTCACAATGAGACTGTGAGTTCGAATTGTAACACTGCCAATGTGTAGTGACCGTTCCCATTGCTAACACCATGTAGTGACGGTGCCCACAGCTAACACTAGGCGTCGACTGTACCCACTGCTACCCCATGCAGTAACTCTGCCCAGCACTACCACCATGTAGTCATGTACACACCCCAACTACCACCATGTAGTCACTGTACCCACAGCTGGTACCATGTTAAAAAACACAGCAAGCACCTCCTCACTGTGCATTTACATTGTACACGATAGTTATTGTGTGTTTTGTGTTTTGTTGCTGCAAATCCATGTTAAACTATTAGTCCATGGAGCTTACTATTATTGGTGTGAGGGAGAAACCAGACTAAACTTTTAGCAGAAGAGGAACTTTCTTACGCGTCAGGAAGTAGTTTTTTAATAAAGTCTCAGGTGACATTAGCTTAAGATGGTTGACTCTATTGCACAAGGTAAGGAAATCAAATGATCAGCTGGCAGAAAGAAGCTGGACTGACGCTATCATCCGAAGTCATGACTACTTCAAGAATGAATAACTCCCTGAGACTGTCATATTTTATATATGAGCCCAGTGGACAGAACACCGTTGAAATTCATGTTAACCCTTCCAAATCAACTGTCTTACACAACAGTATTGCCTGGCCTGCTCTACATGTGACAGCAGACCACCAGCAGTCTGGTTGACTCTTTAATGACCTCAGGGCAATTTGGGATGGACAACAAATGTTGACCTAGCCAGTAACAGCCTCATCCTGTGTGTGTATCACAGATAACCCCCTCCTGCCTTGCCAGCGATGGCAGATTGATACACCTTGCCAGATGGAGAGCCTTTTTTTGATCCTGTAGATTTGAGAGCTCCTTATTCAGGCAGCGAGCTCCTCCGCTAGCGACTCATTCACCAATTTAGAGAAACCACTGCAGGTGATTATGACAGTGTGTGTTGTGACCTCTGCTTGAATCATAGAGTCATAGAGTCCCACAACACGGAGACAGGTCCTTCGGCCCAAACGGGTCCATGCTGACCAAAATGTCTAACCACACTAAAGCCATTTCCCTGCACTTGGCCCAATCCTTCTAAACATTTCCTGTTCATATATTTGTCCAAATGCCTTTTAAATATTGTTAATGTACCTGCCTCAACCACTTCCGCAGGCAGTTCATTCCATGTGCGTACCACCCTCTGTGTAAAAACATTGCGCCTCAGGTTGCCATGTATTCTTTCCCCTCTTACATTAAACTGATGCCCTCTAGTCCTCGATTCCCCCACCCTGGGGAAAAGACTGAGTGCATTCACCCTATCCGTGCCTCTCATGATCTTATGCACTTCTATAAGAACCCCCCTTGGTCTCCTATGCTCTAAAGAAAAAGGTCCCAGCCTGTCCAAACTCTTCCTATAACTCAGTCCGTTGATTCCTGGTAACATCCTTGTAAATTTCTTCAGCACTCTTTCCAGTTTAATAACATCCTTCCTATAGCAAGATGACTAAAACTGAACGTAATACTCTAATTGCGTCCTCACCAATGTCCTGTACAACTGCAACATAACTTTCCAACTTCTACACTCAGCGCCCTGACTGATTAAGGCCAGTGTGCCAAAAGCCTTCTTCACTGCCCCACCTACCTGTGACTCCACTTTCAGAGAACCGTGCACCTGAACTCCAAGGTCCCTTTGTTCCACTGCATTCCTTAAGGCCCCACTACCCACCATGAAACTCCTACCTGGATTTGACGTTCCAAAATGCAACACCTCACATTTATCTATATTAAACCCCATTTGCGATTTCTCAGCCCACTTCCCCAGCTGATCTAGATCCTGCTTCAATTTCTGATATAACCTTACTCACTGTCCACGATACCGCCTATTTTAGTGTCATCTGCAAACTTACTAATCATGCCTTGTACATTCTCATTCAAATTATTCATATAGATATCAAGCAGCAATGGGCCCAGCACCAACCCCAGGGACACACCACGAGTCACAGGCTTCCAGTCCGACTAGCATCCTTCCCCTATTACAGTCTGCCTCCTACCATCAAGCCAACTGTGTATCCAATTTGCCAGCTCTCCCTGGATTCCATGCAATCTAACCTCCCAGAGAAGCCTACCATGTGGAACCCTATGAAAGGCCTTACTGAAATCCACATAGACTACATCCACCACCCAGCCCTCATCAACCTTCCTGGTCACTTCATCAACGAACTCCAACAAATTTGTGAGGCATGATCTCTCACTCATGAAGCCATGCTGACTACCGCTAATCAAACCTTGTCTTTCCAAATGCATGTATACCTTATCCCTCAGAATCTTCTCAAGTAACTTATCTCGATAGTGTGCCAATCATGTGGGCTGCTTTGTCCTGGATGGTTTTCAACTTTTGGAGTGATCTATGAGCTGTACACATCCAAGCAAGTGGACAGTATTCCATTGTACTCCTGAACTGTGCCTTGTACATGGTGGACAGGCTTTGGGAGTCAGGAGGTATGCCAAGCAGTGCAGGAATCGAGTAGGCCCAGCAGTGCAGGAATCGAGTAGGCCCAATAGAATGGACTCAAGTAGGCCCAGCAGTGTGGACTTGAGTTGGCCAAGCAGCGTGGACTGAAGCGGGCCCAGCAGCGCAGACTGGAATAGGCCCAGTGGCGCAGTCTGGAATAGGCCCAGCAGCGCAGACTGGAATAGGCCCTAGGCCCAGCAGCGCAGACTGGAGTAGGCCCAGCAGCGCAGACTGGAGTAGGCCCAGCAGCGTGGATCTGCAGTGGTGCTGGAAGTGAATTTGAGTTCCCAGAAACATTTGCGTCCTGCACAGATTCACGGAGGCAGTGATGGAGCATGTCTGGGCCCATTACAAAACCCGGTAGCATCAGCAGTGGCTGCATCAGCAAGATGGGCCCAAAGGGGACTCATGGCAGCAACGGAGTTGAATATGGGCGAGGGCATCGGTGGAGGCGAGATGGTGCCAAAGAGGGCATTTTTCATCCCAGTGGCAGCGGCACAGTGAAGGGACTTATGTCTGGCCGCTAGGCCCATGGCCCATGGTACGGTACTCAACAAGAATGACTTCATTTTTCTGCCTTTATTTTCTTTGTTTTGGCTTATTTTTCCGTGTTTTGAGATGGTGCTGGAGAGTGGCACCACTATACAACACTTCTCACTGTATTTTGTAAAAAGATATACATGATAGTAAAAAAAAAACCCAATTAAATCAAGAATAAAGCAAATGGCTGTTGACTGATTGCAATGTTATCTGACTTAGCCTAAACCTTCAGGACCCTGATCTCCTGCAGTCACCTCACTTGCACTCTGCCATTAGAGTGTTACGTGACCAGAGAGGACAAATCAAAGGATTATGGACAAACACAGAAAAATAAAACTGAATGTCTTTCTCGAACAGAATATTCTCCCAGTGCTTGCAAACACGAAATCAGTTTGCATTTAAATGGTAACCAAATGGGTTAGCACAGAATCTAATCGCACGAGAGAAGGTTTCCTGAGATTGACAGCAGGAAGAATCATGTACTTTTATTCAAATGTGAGAAAGGGCAGTCAATTGTATTGAAAGGTTGGAGAAAGATATAGTAACAAGCTTGAGCTGGCATGTGTCTTGCTGGATCGAGGCAAATTATGAAGTAAACTGGAAGCAGTGAGCTGTGAATACAATATTGTAAATTGTGTTGAATTATATTGTGTCGCCCGACACGTCAAGTCTTCCTGCTCCTATGATGCTGCTTGACCTGCTGTGTTCATCCAGCCGCACACCTTGTTATCTCGGATTCTCCAGCATCTGCAGTACCTTTTATCTCTCTTAGAGACAACAGAGCTTGTACCCGGAATATAGTGAGGTTGTGCAGTCAAGTTAAAGAGATCAGTTTAAGGGTCTTGGAAGGTGGAGTGGAGGAGAGTTTAGATGGGAGGTTATAAAGAATAGGAGCAAGACAGCTAAACCTTCTTGTTTCCAAGAAATCTTTTCATTTCTATAACAACCTAAAGACTTCTAAAACCACCCCATAGCTGTTATAATCCTAGCTGATGTTACCAGAGGATAATTTCGAACCCAGATAGAAATCTGGCTTGATGGATGTTTTTTCGTTGCCTTTCACTGAAACACAAACACAGAATGGTGTAGATTTGGTTTTAACAGTAAAGCTGAAGTTTATCATACCAAATAAATTAAGATAAGCGAATAAACAAAAAACTGTTTTTATATTACACAAATTTAAAGATCTCAAAGCACATGGTAAAATACAATCCCATCAATCCCAAAAGCACTCCTTTAGAGTACTCACACAAGAGAGAATTCAGAGATAAAAGGTACTGCAGATGCTGGAGAATCCGAGATAACAAGGTGTGGAGCTGGATGAACGCAGCAGGTCAAGCAGCATCAGAGGAGCAGGAAAGCTTGACGTTTCGTGCCTAGGCCCTTCATCAGAGAATTCACTTGACTTTCACATCGAGAGAGCTTATTTTGTACGGTACCATCAGTCTGTACTACAAGCGGAACAAAACTTTTCATTGTACTCAGGTATTATAGTGACAAGAATGAATCCAATCCAATCCAATCGAATCATTTAACTGTGGCTTTAATTCTTTATCTATCAATGAATGATGCATCTCTTGTCACCGCAAGGATAGGCCATTATCCTGCACCATTCAAGTCATCACTGTGTCATTTCTTTTCTTTTATTTATCCATGGGTTATGGGCGTAAATGGTTATACCAGCCCGGAATGGGAGATTAGTGCCCGCTCATCCCTGTATGGCACATAGGTGGCTGTACCTAAAGGAGACTTGCGCCTCATTTATATTTGGCACTCTGCCAGCTCAGCACTCTCACCCACTCTCAGGGACCAATGCAGACCAGGACAGTAAGCGCATGCATGTTCCTTTCTACTCTCATTGGATGCAGAATCATCCGGACAAGCTGATGGGCAAGGTGGCACGGTGGCTCAGGGGTTAGCACTCACAGCACCAGGAATCTGGGTTCAATTCCAGCTTCGGGTGACTGTCTGCGTGGAGTTTGCGTGTGCTTCCTGTGTCTGGACAGGTGTGCTCCAGTTTCCTCCCATAGCCCAAAGGTTCGGTTGAATTGGCCATTCTAATTTGCCCCGTGGCATGCAGGGATGTACAGGCTAGGTGGATTAGCCCTGGGAAGCGTGGGGTTACAGGGATAGGGTAGGGGGCTGAGTCTGGGTGGGATGCTGCTCGGAGAGTTGATGCAGATTTGATGGGCCGAGCGACCTCTACCTGCACTGTAGAGATTCTGTGATTCGAAGGAGAGCAGCATGACATGCATTCACACACTGGGCGATCAGAGAAACTCAATGCATTAGCGTCATAGCCATCATCATGTTACTGGACTAAGGAGTAGCCTCTGCTCCTGTGGTAGTGATACCATGAGTAATGCAGTTACAAGGGAGCTGGGGGAGGGTGGGGGAGGTAGGTGGTGGTGAGGGTGAGTGTGCCCCCTGCAGTTTCAGTGAGGGCTATTGTAGCCCTAAATGAAAGCAAGTCTCCATTTCTTCACCCAGGTTGTTGAGCCTGTGGAATTAGAATAGAATAGGATCCCTACAGTGTGGAAGCAGGCCATTCGGCCTAACGAGCCCACGCCAACCCTCCAAGGACCATTCCACCCAGAACCACCCCGTAACCCTGCATTTCCCATAGCTGAACCACCTAGCCTACACATCCCTGAACACTATGGGCAATTTAGAATGGCCAATCCAACCCAACCTTGCACACATTTGGACTACGGGAGGAAACCGGAGCACCCGAAGGAAACCCACTCAGACACAGGGAGAATGTGCAAACTCCACACAGACAGTTACCTGAGGTCCCTGGCGCTGTAAGGCAGCAGTGCTAACCATGTGAGTGCAGAACGTGGTTGGGGCCAAAACGTTGAATGTTTTCAAGAAGGAGTTAGATGTAGTTCTTCGAGCTAAAGGGATCAAAGAGTATGGGAAGAAAGCAGGAACAGGGAACTGAGTTGGATGAGAATGAGAGGGGCCTAATTCTGCTAATATTTCCGTTGTTTCTATGGCTCTTTTCACAGATCTTGCTGCTCAGTTTCCACATTTACGTCATGAGTTATGGACTCATTCAGCATGTTTCACAACCCCGTAATCAGTTACAATTGTGTCTGCAGGGATAGTTTTAACTCCAAGTGTAGCTGTTATTCTGACTCTGAGCACGTTAGACTGAATAAGGAAGTCATCTCCAGTTGGTCGTCCTGAATAAGTGATCACAAAATCCCTTTACCAGGGGATAGTGAAGCGGCAATTAAACAAGGAGAAGTCAGTAAGACAACTAAAAAATAAATTACATCAACCACGCTCAAAATCCTTACCTCAGGCCCCTGTGCGGACAGTGAGTTGCAACTACCTGTCATATTATTTATAACGATCATTAAAACTGTGCTCTGAACAACTTATGATTATGGTAATGTTACTGACCTTCCAGAACAATCCATGGTGCAGTTTAAGAATTCAGTTACAAACAAAATCAGGCAATAAAGAAAAAATCTGCTATCATGAAAGAAACTTGTAAACTGTTGGACTTCCATAAAGCCACAGTGGATTTTCTCCTGTTCTTGTCCAAAGGGGCCCTAACATTTTTACCCAGTCTGACCCCTGCGGGCCATGAGTCATAGCGCGATTGCCCTTTCGAGTTAGCTGAACAAGCCCATCAGCTGTTTAAAACTGCAACAAAAGACCATCTTTGCCACATAACGCGCTGCAGAAATTCACCAAGGTTCCTCAAACAGCACCTTCCCAACCCATAACCACTTCCAGCGAGAAGGACAAGGGCAGCACATGGGAATACCAGGCAGCAGAACACACTGATGCTTCATCAGAGGCTGCAATGAGGATGTTACCAAGCACGGTAACGAAACGTCTGCGGAACAACAAACCATCTCGGTGAGCCAACCGACCTCAACATCCACAACCAGAGCTACAAATCTACTCCAAAACCTTATAAACACTGCCACCTGTAAGGTCCCCCATAAGCCACTCACCATCCTGACTGGGAAATGTATCAACGATGTGGAGGTGCTGGTGAGGGATTGGGGTGGACAAAGTCAGAAGTCTCATGACACATAGTCCAGCAGATTTATTTGAAATCACAAGCTTTCAGAGCTTGACTCCTTTGTCAGGTAAAAACTTCACCTGACGAAAGAGCAGCACTCCGAAAGCTCGTGGTTTCAAATAAACCCGTTGGACTGTAACTTGGTGCCATGTGACTTCTGATTTTGGAAATACATCGCTCTTCCTTCGGTGTTGCTGGGTGAAAATCCTGGAATTCCCTCCCTAACAGCATTGTGGATGTCCCTGTATGGCATACACTGCAGTGTTTCAGAAAGCTAGCTCTCTATCACCAAGGGATGGGTAATAAACACTAGCCCTGACAGCCGTACTCAGGTCCCCTTTATAAATTAACAAGAGGAAGGTAAATAAATCACAATGGATCATCGTCACCTATTTCTTAAATAATTGTAGGATATACTTGCCAACAATATCCATATCATAAGAATCCATCAAATATCACAATCCTATCCTCATCTCGGTCACTGCCAATGTAACATCAAATCACAATCATTAGTAATGCATATTGAGGCCATTCAGCCCATTGCAACTGTATTATTCCTCCCTGAAGCAAATCAAGGCTAGCCTGTTGCGTCTCCAATTTTCATTTCAAGTTATTTGCCTTGATCACTCCCTGCGGTAAAACATTCCTGTTTCCTCCATGCAAACAGACAGAAAGGGCCAAATCTTGCATTATTTTAGCTAAATCAGAGTTGCATTGAGTTATTTGGGGGGATTTCTGTTGCAAGGCTACAATTACAATGGGGATATGACAGCCTACTGGTATTATTGCTGGACTGTTGATTCAGAGACCCAGATAATGTTCTGGGGACCTGGGTTCGTATCCCGCCACGCAGATGGTGAAATTTGAATTCAATAAATATCTGGAATTAAGAGTCTAATGGTGACTGTGAATCCATTGTCAATTGTTGGAAAAACCCATCTGGTTCACTAATGCCGTTTAGGGAAGGAAACTGCCATCCTTACCTGGTCTGGTTTACATGTGACTCCAGACCCACAGCAATGTGCTTGACTCTTAACTGCCCTCTGGGCAATTAGGGATGGGTAATACGTACTGCCTGGTCAGCGATGGCCTCATCCTGTGAATGAATTAAAAAAAATTACAGTTCGATAAAACAAAGAATTGCAGTGCTGATGAAGGGTCACCAGACCCAGAACATTAACTCTGCTTTCTCTCTGCACAGATGTTGCCAGACCTGCTGAGATTTTCCAGCAATTTCTGTTTTCGTGCGAGGGCTATATTTAGGACTACAACCAGTTAAGGCTATATTCACTGGAGTTTAGAAGAATGAAGGGGGGAGTCTCGTAGTTACCTGTAAAATTCTTACAAAACCATACAGGGGAAACACAGGAAGGATGTTCCTGACGACTGGGGAGTTCAGAACTAGGGATCACAGTCTAAGGATTCAGGGTAGGCCATTTAGGACTGAGATGAGGAGATATTTCTTCACCCAGAGAGTGGTGAACCTGTGGAATTCTCTGCCGCAGAAAATGGTTGGGGCCAAATCATCAAATGTTTTCAGGAAGGAGTCACATATGGTTCTAAGGGCTAAAGTGATCAGAGAAAATGGGAACAGGGGACTGAGTTAGACGATCAACCAAGATTGTGTTGACCCTGGAGCAGAGTCAAAGGGCTGAATGGGTTACTCCTTTCTTTTATGCTTCTATCTTTCTGTAATGTGGGGTGACTAGCTTTGGAATGCTCCCCCAAAATACATGGGGTGGACGCAAGGGGCCGAATGGACTTCTCTGCTGTACTTCTCCCATGACTTCTAAAACATTACTGCATTTTACAATTGTGAATCATCCCGAGTGAAATAAGGACACCGGTAGAACAGAAGTCTCAGGAGCAGGAGTAGGTGATTCACCCCCTCGAGCCTACTCTGCCTTGTCTGATCTCATTTCGGGTTCGAGTCCCCAGTTCCGTTGTTTTACAACCATTTGAGAAAAGTAACTGCTCCTCATCCCTGTTTTAGAGCTGCCAGCCTTTAGCATAAAACTACAACCTTTTTTTCTCGATTGCCCCACAAGGGGAAACATCCATTCTACGTCTACTTTGTCAATCCCATTTAGCACTTAATATGCCTCTATTCGATCTGCTCTCATTCTTCTAAAAGTGTTTCTCTTGTCAACGTTGACAATGCACAAGCTCTGTCTGCCACCTTCTCAATGAGAAAGTCTCCATCATTAAAGCCACCATGCTCAGCGTGTACACCCAGGCTCCTCCCAACTCCTTCAGAGCGGCCAATGGCTTTGTGTTTATTTGTACGTTGTGACACTTCACAGAGTTGTATCCAAACCATTTGCCCTGAAATCCTGCCTGCTACTCAGCTGGCAACTTTAAAAAGCAAATTCTTGCCAAGCCCAGGTTTGGGGCCTCGCCAATAATTGTCTCCATTATTTTTGAAATGCAGAATTCTGCGGGGACCACTCATTACTTCTGCTCCAAACAAGGGCTGAGGTAAAGTTGGATTCATGAGAGAAGTTGTATTCTGCCCTTGGAAAGTCCAAATGTAGGCTGTGATGGAGAACGTGAAGGGGTGGGTGGGGGGGGGAGGTGTTGGTTGGATTATGCAGGTGAATGGTTGTTTGTTATGGATTGGAGTGTTCTCAATGAAGTAGCTGCAGATTACTGCAAGAGCTTTCTCTGCCTCTGTTAAGAATATATTCCTCCAGCTCCCTCTTGTGATTAAAAACAGCTTGAATCAAGTATCCTTCACTCCTATTAAGGCACTCAGATAATAGATGTAAACCCCACCTCATTATGAAGTGTTTGAAGGATTTTTAACGATGATCGTTGCAGTGATCTCTTTTGCAGGAGATCAGCTTTGAAGAATGCATCTGGTTAATTCTTCAATCCTGACCCAAATTGAATGGGAGTGGACACTGAAATCCATATCCTCATCTCAGTCGCTTCTGAAGTAACACCAAATCACAATAGTTTATCATGCATGTTGAGGCCATTCGGCCCATTGTAACTGTATTACGTCCGCCCTGAAGCAAATCAAGGCTAGTCTGTTGTGTCTCCGTGGCCAATTTTCATTTCAAGTTATTTGCATTGATCACTCCCCATGGTAAAACATTCCTGTTTCCTCCATGCAAAGAGACAGAAAGGGCAAATCTTGCATTATTTTGGCTAAATCCGTGTTGCATTGAGTTATTTGCGGGGGGAGGGTAGGATTTCTGTCACGGGGTGCAGTGAGTGTTCACACTGTATGATACCAGAGTCTTCTCATTAACCACCTACCTCCTACCCCCACTTCTGCCTAGAGTGTCCCCCACATCTGATTCCAGCCTTCCATGAATGCCGATGGCGGCTTTGACTTCTGGGGGGCACAGCCGGGAAGAAAAATAGATGGAAGGCTGAATATCACACGCCATTCCTACCCACAACTCGCCTCTCACGAGGACTGACACCCCTTTGCACTCGTGTTTCAAAGGCTGTGTCAACCCGGGTGGAGCAATGGCATTCTGAAGCTGCCCTGCTCTCTCAGGGATACTCTGTGAACGTATCAGTAGTGGTGTAAGTGGCACCACAATACCAATAGGGAACTGGAGGGGGAGTTAGAGAGGAGGTCTGTCCTCTTCCTGGAAGAAGCTGTGCCACCAGTCACTGGCTCGAGGTTGGCACAGAGGTCAGTGCCACATCTACAGACTGGAGGAACAGCCACTCCTGATGTAAGAAGGTCGTTAATCTTCTCCTCTTTGCCACAACAAGTGGCACACTCATCCCTCTGCCACTTTGTCTCCGCTCTTGCTTAAACCGACCACCAAGCCTCATGCTGTGCCCTCCCAACATCGTCCCTCACTCATTCTCACCACCAACCACATCCCTCACCCGCCACAATACACATACACTGCCCCTTCACAACCCGCAACCTCCCACACCATTGTCCACTCACTCCTTCGGAATACCTCCCCACTTTTCCACTAACACCTGTGCCACCCATTTCAACCCCACTCAATCCTTGATCTGATAATTGCGACTGGTCATAGTTGGTCACTTGAGGCTTGTAAATTCATTCACCGAAGGGAAAATATTTTCATTCGGAATGCAGAATGTCTTTCCAGGAGCAGGATTGGGGGCAGAACTTTTAATTTTTAGATATTGAACTTTTACATTTTTAAGTTTTAGAAAGGATTTTCAATTTTTTAAAAAAGAAAGTGAATCAACAGTTCGTTCCAATGACATTTAGGATGTTCAGGGGCGGAGGAGCGTCTTATGAGGAAAGTTTGGATTGTTTGTGCTGGTGTCCATTGGAATTTATGTAATAAGTTGGTTTTATTGAGATGTACAGACCCCTGAGGGAGGGCACTTCCTCTTGCGGGAGAGACCAGAGGAAACAGGTTAAAAATGAGGGGTCACACATTTAAGATGGTGACAAGGGGATTTTTTTTTTCTCTTTCAGAGAGTCATGAGTCTTTGGGATTCCCTTCCCCAGGGAGCTGCGGTGACACAGTCTTTGAATATTATTATGGCTGAGATCAATAGTTTCTTCAGTAACTACTAGGGCCGCATACTAAGAATACGGTATAGGCCCTTTCAGACTGAGATAAGGAGAAATATCTTCACCCAGAGAGTGGTGGGCCTGTGGAATTCCCTGCCACAGAGAGAAGGTGAGGTGAAACCAATGAATGTTTCCAAGAAGAGAGCATGTGGCTGAGGAGTGACCTCATAGAGGTTCATAAAATCACAGATAGGATGAATAGCCAGGTCTTTTTCCAAGGGTGGGAGAGTCCAAAGCCAGAGGCCATACGTTTAAGGTGAGAAGGGGAAAGATTTAAAAAGGACCTGAGGGGCAACTTTTTCACGCAGAGGGCGGTGCGTGCATGGAAGGAGCTGCCAGAGGAGGTGGTACAATTACAACATTTAAAAGGCTTCTGGATGGGTACATCAATAGGAAAGGTTTAGAGGGATATGGGCCAAATGCTGGTAAATGGGACTAGGTCAGATTGGGATGTCTAGTTGTCAGGGATGAGTTGGAACGAAGGGTGTTTTTCCGTGTTGTATGACTCTATGACTTTAAGGAGTTAAATATAGTTCTTCGGACTGAAGTGATCAAAGAGAATGGGGAGAAAGTGAGAACTGGCGACTGAGTTAGATGATCAGCCATGATCATATTCAATGGCAGAGCAGGCTCAAAGAGTTGAATGACCTACTCCTTTTTCTTAACGTTTCTATGTTTTGAGAGAGTCAATATTCATTGGAGCACCACAGGAAGGTAGAATTGGGGTCACAATTTGATCAGTCATGGTCTTAAGGAATAAGAGGGAAGCTATCAGCCCTGACGAACAATTTCGGCCCAAAACATTGACTTTCCTGATCCTCTGATGCTGTCTGACCTGCTGTGCTTTTCCAGCCTCACACCTACTGACTCTGACTTCCAGCATCTATGGTCCTTATCGTCTCCAAGCTATTACAAAAACCCGGCTTTGAAATTGGGGAGGAAAGACCATGAGGTTATGGGAAAGAGCTGGGGGTTTGGATCTCGTGGGTAGCACTTCCAGATAGCTGACACAGGCACAAGGGACTGAATGGTTGTCTGCTCTACAGAAATCTTTGATTCAAACTCTTGCCGTGGTAATTCATCCATCCATTGCGTGCTAACAGTAGACAAATTATTTTCCAATCCCAGTACAGTGCTTTACCTATGCAACTGTTAAAAATTCCATCTCCCATTTGGCTGCCACTTCGGCTCGCTAATCTAAGCCCTTTCTATTGAAGTCTTTTATTGACTATCTCTGCTGCTGGGTCTTATTTTAATGCCATCAGCACTTGCTTTTGGTCAGAGCCAGGTTATATGTGCTGTGTTTTCAGACTCAATTTCTCCCTGTGGAAACTCTGCTCTTTTTTTATTTGCAGTGCAGATGGTCTCAGTGAAGATTAATTAGCGGATTTGAAATCTAGCATGTTCCATATTTGAAACAATGGATCCAGAAGCATCCCATTAGTCTTCGCATTCACTCTCCTTTTACCTTCGATTTATTTCAACAGATGCTGCTTTTGGTTGCATTGTTCGTAATGGACCAGGTAACGCTTGAAAATTTATAGATCAATTCTTTCCTTAACATTGTACACCATGGGGAGGTAGGGATAATTATAAGACCAGTAGGCAGAAAGTTGCAGTGGGGACAGAAACAAGGAGGGAGGGACAGGATGAGATTTACTGTGGAGCACATTTGTTTGGCTCAATAGCACAGTCGTGTGTCCCTTGCACGGCAATACTGAGAGGCCCTGTCTCTTTTTAAACACTCATTATAGGACGCTCAACACTAAACTGTATAGACACCCACACACACTCTGAGTTCTTAATTGACACCACTATTTTAAAAACCAAACAGATTTCTACAGTTTCTCTTGGCAGCCTTGGGACTTGCTAGCATCCAATTAGTGCAATGCAGTTTTGCTCGAAGTTACTTGTTATCCTCTGCTGCTGGGTAATATTTACAGGGTGCAGTTCTGCGTCGGGAACTTCTGATAACATGTCTTATTAAGGCTCAGCTTAACCCCTGAGGGCTGTGGGTCTTCGCTGCTGCAGTACAGAAGGTCACCGTCCTTCACCACGCACTATCAAGCACTGACATTTCAATACATGTGTTCTGTGCTTAAGACAGGATGAACAGATTTTCATCCACACAGGGCTACGAAAGCGTTAGTTTCAGTGCAGTCATCTCATCATGATGTGCAGTGTTAACAACGACAAAAAAAAATCACAGTTGCACAATAGCTTTAACAGGGTTAAGAAGAATCCCTACAGAGCAGATAGATGCCATTCAGCCCATTGAATCAGCACTGACCCTCCCATCCAGACCCAAACGTATCCCCATAACCCTATGTTGCCGAAGGCTAATCCATCTAGCTCACACATCCCTGGACACTACGGACAATTTAACATGGCTAATCCACTCTAAACTGCTTATCTTTGGACTATGGGAGGAAACTGGAACAACCCAGAGGAAACTCACTCAAAAACAGGGAGAATGTGCAAACTCCACACAGTTGCCCTAGGTCCCTGGTACTGTAAGGCAGAAGTGCTAACCACTGAACCACCTTGCCACCCCAGCTATGTTCTAGAAATAGGCAAAAATCAGACAAAAATGTTAGGACAATATAATCAGATGCTTGTGGAGTGTGTTAAACCAATCCCCAGGCAATGTTCTCCAACCTGTTATAGTTCTAGACACAATACCCCAAAATTTTAAACTTCAAGATGATGAAAGTGGGTTGGCAATGGGCTAGTGGTATTAACTCCAGACAATTAACACAGCAACCCAGGTAATGTTCTTGGGTCTGGGACTGAATCCCACCAAGGCAAATGGTAGA
>JAHRHZ010000064.1:4995262-5008172 GCA_024137785.1 Ginglymostoma cirratum
CCAGCATCTGCAGTACCTATTATCTCTGTTCCTTATCTGCTTTTTTTGTATTTTAATGGATAAGACTTCTAAGTTGCCAAATAAAACTTGAATTTGTCATCCAAGCCAACAAATAATAAAGATTACACTAAATTCAAGGTTAAGGGCCTGATACTTAGAATTGCAATAATAAATATTATTCCTGATTTTCCTTCATTTATTAATCGGCGTTCTCTAAGCATGTACCTGAAGAATTATTCGAGGGTGTTGTTAACACCTTTGAATAAATTGGTCAGAAGGTTGTTAACTCACTGTTAGAAGTCTTAACTGTACTCTCTCAGCACTTTTTTTTTGTGTGGAAAAGTAACTTCACTTAAGGAACCCCTTCCTTAAGGGATAAAATTAGCTTCGTTTGTCTTGTAATGAGCCTCTTTTCACAGACGCTCAATTCAGATTTCTCCCCTTAGTTGCTGGTGGGCTCTGACTGCTCTCACTGCTTTTTAAAAAGCTCATTTCCCCTCCTGCACAGGGTCATAGAGCAGTACAGCACAGAAACAGACCCTTCGGTCCAACCCATCCACGTCGACCAGATATATAAATCTAATCCCATTTGCCAACATTTGGCCCATATCCCTCTACACCCTTCCTATTCATGTACCCATCCAGATGCCTTTCATATGTTGTATTTGAACCAGCCTCCACCACTTCCTCTGGCAGCTCATTCCATACATGTACCACCCTCTGCGTGAAAACGTTTCCCCTTAGGCCCCTTTTAAACATTCATGAGCTAAGCCAGCATTTGTTGCCCATCGTGAATTGCTATGAGTCATACAAGTGTTGTGGGTCTGGAGTCACGTTTAGGCCAGACCAGGTAAGGACAGCAGATCTCCTTGCTTAAAGGTCATTAGTGAACCAGAAGGGTTTTCTTTTGAGAATCAGCAGGTACATGACTGTCATTGTCAGCTCTAAATTCCAGATATTTTCATGAATAGTTATATCACAGAAGAAAGCCATTCAGCCCATCTTGGTCTCTATGATAATAGCTAGCTCCTCACACTTCCCCACCTTTCCCTCATCACCTTCACATCTGTTCTCTGCAGAAAATTGTCTGATTCCCTTTTGGAACTTTTTATTGTTGAAATTCTGTCCTGCACCAAACTCTCAGGCAGTCCCCTTCCAGTTCTTAACCACTTGATGCGTAAAATTTGTCTCTTACCTTTCCCCTCTGATCGCTTTGCCATCCGCCTCTAATTGTCAACATCTGCCTAATGAATCTTCTGCTAAGGGGAATCAATTTTTTCGATCCACTCTGGCCAGGCACTTGAGATTGTCAGTACCTCGAGCAAACCTCCTCTCAACTTTCTCAGCCCCATGGAGATCGGCCCCAGCTTTCCCAATCTATCTATGAATCGGCAATAAGACCAAAGAAACAGCGTATTTAAGGGAAGCGATCGCCTAGTGGTGTTATTGCTGGACTGTTAATCCAGAGACCCAGATAATGTTCTGGGGACCTGGGTTCAAATCTCAGATTAGATTTATATATCTGGTCGACGTGGATGGGTTGGACCGAAGGGTCTGTTTCTGTGCTGTACGGCTGGTAGGTGATGGAATTTGAATTCAATAATTTTTTTAAAATTCGTTTGTGGGATGTGGGCGGCCAGCATTTCTTGCCCGTCCCTAGTTGCCCCTTGAGAAGGTCGTGGTGAGCTGCCTTCTTGAACTGTGGGTTGACCCACAATGCTATTAGGGAGGGAATTCCAGGATTTTGACCCAGCGACAGTGAAGGAACAGCGATATATTTCCAAGTTAGGATGGTCAGTGACTTGGAGGGGAACTTGGAGGTGTTGGTGTTCCCATATAACTGCTGACCTTATCCTTCTAGATGGAAGTGGTCGTGGGTTTGGAAGGTGCTGTGTGAGGATCTTTGGTGAATTTCTGCAGTGCATCTTGTAGATGGTACACACTGCTGCTGCTGAGCGTCAGTGGTGGAGGGAGTGGGATGTTTGTGGATGTGGTGTCAATCAAGTGGGCTGCTTTGTCCTGGATGGTGTCAAGCTTCTTGAGTGTTTTTGGAGCTGCACCCATCCAGACAAGTGGGGAGTATTCCATCACACTCCTCACTTGTGCCTTGTAGATGGTGAACAGGCTTTGGGGAGTCAGGAGGTGAGTTACTCACCACAGTATTCCCAGCTTCTGGCCTGCTCTTGTAGCTCTTGTTAATGTGGTGAGTCCAGTTGCATTTATGGTCAATGATAACCCCCAGGATATTGATAGTGGGGGATTCTGTGATGGTAACACCACTGAATGTCAAGGGATGCTGGTTGGATTGTCTCTTATTGGTGATGGTCATTGCCTGGCATTTGTGTGGCACAAATGTCATTGCCACTTGTCAGCCCAAGCCTGGATATTGTCCAGTTCTTGTTGCATGTGAACACGGACTGCTTCAGTGTCTGAAGAGTCATGAATGGTGCTGAACATTGTGCAATCATCAGCGAACATCTCCACTTCTGACCTTAATTCTGGAATTAATAACCTAACAATGACCATGAATCCATTGTCAATTGTTGGAAAAACCCATCTGGCTCACTAATGTCCTCCAGGGAAGGAAACTACCATCCTTACCTGGTCTGGCCTACATGTGACTCCCAACCCACAGCAACTTGGTTGACTCTTAACTGCCCTCTGGGCAATTAGGGATGGGCAGTAAATGCTGCCTGGACATCTCATGAATGCATAAAGGATTAGCTGAGGAACAGGAGTACGCCATTTGGTCCCTCAAGCTCATTGCACCATTCAATGTGATCCAATATTCTTCATGTCCATTTTCCTGCCTTTTCCCCGAACCCTTGATTCCCCGATTGATCAAGAAACTGTCTATCTCAGCTTTAGATATACAAAAGGACTCTGCCCCTATGCTGTCTGTGTTCCAAAGACCCTCGACCCTCTGAGAGAAGAAATTCCTCCTCATCTCAGTCTTAACTTGGAGCCGCTTTATTCTGAGACTATGCCCTCTGGTCCTACACTCTCCCATGAGGGGAAACATCCTCACAGCATTTACCCTGTCAAGCCACTTAAGAATCTAATGTATTCCAGTGAGATCACCTGTTATTCTTCTAAATTTCACTGAGTCGAGACCCCAACCTGTGTAGTTCTTTGCTCATAAGGCAGCCCCTCCATACTGGGGATCATCCAAGTGAAATAAAAATGGAAATTTACTGACATAATTCAATTTGTCTGGCATCATCTGTGGAGAAAAAGCAGAGTTAATGTATTGGGTCCAGTGACCCTTCTTCAGAATAGTTCTCTCCGCAGATGCTGCCAGGCCTGCTGAGTTTCTGCAGCAAATGTCCACTTTTGTTTCAGATTTCCAGTATCCATATTTTTTGGTTTTTTTTAACCATCTTTGCGAACTTTCTCTGAACTGCCTCGAATGGAATAGAGTCATAGAGTCACAGAGGCATACGGCAGGCCCTTTGGACCAAGCAGTCCATGCCGAACATAATCCCAAACTAAACTCATCGCACTGACCTACTCCTGGTGCATATCCCTCCAAATCTTTCCTCTTCATGTCTCTATCCAAATGTCTTCTAAATGTTGTAATTGTATCCGCATCCATCACTTCATCCTCACGCGAACCACCCTCTGTGTAAAAAAATTTGCTTCTTATGTCTTATTTAAATCTCTCTCCTCTCCCCTTAAAAATGTGGCCACGAGTCTTGAAATAAGGGGACCAAATTTGCTCACAGTTCTCCATGTGTGATCTCACCAGCGCCTTGTTAAGTTGCAGTCTTATAATCCACTTTCCATGAATAGGACTTCCGGAACACTGCTCCATCACCTGGAGAAAGCTTGTGATCATAAGCTGCTGTCGTATGACTTCTGACTTTGTCCGCCCTCAGTCCAACTGCAGCACCTCTGCATATTATATCAGGCATGTAACTGAGACCTGTCCTCACTGAGATTTAATCTTGTCAATCTTTTCGGCACCGACAGTCACAGGTATAGGCCATTCTGTACTTCTCACTTGTGACAAGATAACAGCAATCCTAGAATCGCATTTCCAAGATCCTGCCCTATCACCACATCACTTGATTTCCTAAGTGTCTAAAAACTCATCCATCTCTATCTTGATCCCACAACCTTCCGACACAGAGACGAGAGTGCTAATACCTATTAGTGGCCTATTAACTATTGGTCATAAAGCACCTTGAGATCATGAAAACTGCTTTCATTGAACATAGAACATGGAACTATACAGCACAGTACAGGCCCTTCGGCCCACGATGTTGTGCCGAACTTTTACCCTAAACCTGAGGTCTATCTAACCTCCACCCCTACCTTATACTATCATCCATATGCCTATCTAATTGCCGCTTAAATGCCCCTAATGAGGCCGACTCCGCTACCCTCTCCAGCAATGCATTCCATGTCCCTACCACTCTCTGAGTAAAGAGCCTAGCTCTGACGTCTCCCCTATATCTACCTCCACTCACTTTAAGACTATGCCCCCTTGTAATAGCTACCTCTACCCTAGGAAAAAGTCTCTGGCTCTCAACTTGTACATTTTCTTTGTTTAATGATGATGCGTCTGGGAGAGCAGACTCTGAGTCAGCTGTTCAGATTGTTCTAACTATAGTTCTTGCATTTCTGCTCAGCATCTTGCTTTCCCAGTCTCACAGAGTGAAACTACTTCTGCTGGGCACACTTACACACTGAATTATATTGTTCCTATTTCAAGCTAAATTAGTCAGCAAGTTCAGGTTGTATTCATCCCCCATCGTGTGGTTTCCAGTCAGCAGTTTATCCACCTCTCCCTTTATGTTATTTTAATTTAAGCTCAGCTTCTGTGGTGGTTCCAAATGATCCGGTGCTTGCGTTAGCAAGGCATACCTGCACTGTCTACTGAGTGATACCACTTCAACAGCCTCTGACTCAGTCATTCTGCTACATCAGGCACCACTGATTGACATGGGTTCAGCTCAAAATGCAGGACACGGCCTTACAGAAAACAGCAGGTTGCCTCCGAGTTGTGCTGAAGCAAATGCAGATAGTTTACCACACATGATTGTGTCATCTCTGCAAATTATTTCTCATGTTTTATGGAGGTGGCATCTTGTCCTCTCCCTCTGATTTGAGCTGTTTATTGATGAGCTCTGACTCTCACTCAAACATCTTGTTGGCCTGTGTGCCTCTCTCTCAAGCATGCAATCGGGCTCTTGCTTTCAATCTGTCTCGCTTGATCGATCTGCCTCTTTTTAACAAAAGACAGACACGCATTTGTATAGCATTTTTTTCATGACGCATGAACACCAGAAAGTGATATACAACCGAAGACATAGTATAAATACAGTTAAAACACAGGAAAAGTAGCAGTAATGTTTTACACTTAGCAACCTCCGATTAGCAACAACATGATAATAACCATTTTGTGTGACGCTGACTGAAGATTCGACAATGAGCATAATGCAGAAAGGCTGCCAACATCATCAAGGACCCATCGTACCCCCGTAATGCTCTCCTACAACCTCTTCCGTCAGGCAGAAGATACAGGAGCCTGAACACACGCACCAGCCGGTTCAGAAACAGCTTCTTTCTGGCCGTTATCAGACTGTTGAATGGACTCTAGCCTCAAATAATGTAACCTGCAACGTAACCTGTACGCCTCTGTGTCTTTTTAATCTGTACATCCTTTGCTTGCTGTGATCTGCCTGTACTGCTCGTAAACACAGCTTTTCACTGTATTTTGGTACAAGTGACGATAAAATCAATCGATCAATCGCAGAGGAGAATGTTCTCAGTTTTCTTCAAAATAATTCCCTCCAACAAAAAATCCAGACTTTAAATAAGGTCTCATCACATCACGCCACTTCCCCGCGCCTTCCCAAAGTAGCTAACTCAAAAATGCTAACTCTTTCAGTAATGCATTACAATGATAGCCATATCTAAGCCTTAGACTGAGATTTGAACTCAGAACCTTGGACCTCAAGGACAAACATTTACCAACGGAGATCAGGAGATACAGCAGCAAAGTCACCGAATAAGAAAGCCAGAGGGCTACAAAGTCAGCTGGTGAAACTTAAGTTCAAATTAATTCATAAATGTTGAATTGAAAGTTAGTCTCAAAAACAGTGACCATGAAACAATCATTAATTATCATAACATCCATCATGGTTCACTAATGTCCTTCAGGGAAGGAGATCTGTCATCCTTACCTGGTGTTGCCTACATGACCCCATCTACAAAATGCACTGTAACAAAACACCAAGGCTCCTTCAACAGCATCTGGCAAAATCCTCTACCCTCTACCATCTAGAAGGACAAGGACAGCAGATACATGGAAACATCATCATCCCCAAGTTCCCCTCCAAGCCACTCACCATCCTGTCCCATCTAGATCAACAGCAAGTGATTCACCCATATTTTCAAATTGGAGCTCCAGGCAGATCGACAAAGCGAGAAATTGCTGGAGAAACTTAGCAGGTCAGGTATTACGTGTGGAGAGAGAAACAGAGTTAAGGTTTCGAGTCCAGTGGCCCTTCTTCAGAACTAAAACCGATCCATTAATTTCCATTTATTACTGGTTTGTTACTTTCTTTTCCTCTGGGATTTCTATCAGTTGGATGCCACCCCTCCCATCCCTGCCACAGACTCCACCTTAGGGTAGAGATCTGGAAGGCCAATCAGGAAAGAACTGGAATATATTTGAATTTGACAAAAGCATGGATGAGGTTTTTGGGCTGAGGCAGAGCTGTTTATCCTATAGCGCTGAACTCTTTAAGCACCGGGACACAATCATTCTAAGTGCACTTTTGCCAGGATCCTTGATATGTTGAAATGGTTGAATAATCACACTTCAAATTTGGAGCAGCATTTGAAAACTCCGTAAATTTAAATGTTGTAGGATGCTTGTACAGAGGGTACTGTGCATTCTGATTCCTGCTGTTCTGTTTTTTTTTAAAAATTCGTCTGTGGGATGAGGGCATCACCGGCTAGGCCTCATCGCTAATTGCCCAGAGGGCAGTTAAGAGTCAATCACATTGCTGTGGGTCTGGAGTCACAAGTAGGCCAGGCCAGGTAAGGATGGAAGTTTCCTCCCCTAAAGGGCATTAGTGAACCAGGTGGGTTTTTACCCCAAAAATTGACATGGTTATCATTTTCTGATGAAGGGTTTAGGCCCGAAACGTCAAGTTTTCCTGCTCCTATGATGCTGCTTGACCTGCTGTGTTCATCCAGCCCCATGCTTGTTATCATGGTTATCGTTAGATCCTTAATTCCCAATTTATTTTTATTGAATTGAAATTCCACCATCTGCCACAACAGGATTCGAACTCAGGTCCCCAGAGAACTACCTGAGTCTCTGGACTAACAGACCAGCAATAATACCACAGGGCAGTCACTCCCTAAATTCATGATGTTTATTCCAGTTGTAGGCCTGAAAATGCTTCCTGCTGCAACACCTATCCGTACACTTTTGTTCCTACTTTCCACGTGTATACAATAATATAAACCAAGAGGTATACCTCCTGAAAGCTGCCCCCCAGTCTGAAACAGATGAGCAATATTTTACAGTGACAGTAAGAACTGCAGATGCTGGAGTCAGAGATAACGCAGTGCGAAGCTGGAGGAACACAGCAGGCCAGGCAGCATCAGAGAAGCAGGAAAGTTGGCGTTTTGGGTCAGGGCCCTTCTTCAGAAATGGTTTACACCCATTTCATGGGGAGTCGCAGCCATTTTGCTCAACAGTTTTGTCAGTTGTCAACAATGACAGCCACTGTCTGTTCACACCACTTAAAACATGGAAACGTTGAAAATAGGAGCAAGACATGGGTACTTAGCCCTTCAGGTCTGCTCTACCAATGAATAAGCTCGTCATCATTATCATCGGCTGTCCCTCGCAGATGAGGATGACTCTATTCCCCTCTCAGAGTGAGTCTGTATGTGGTTGTATAGACCGATGCTACCGCAGGCTCTGTAACACTTGGGGCAGGCGATGGTCGCAGGGAGGGGTGGGTGGCATGTTGGCATGGCAGCAAGCTCCATTCGCTGTTTTCACCCGGCTTCCGCTTTTTCCCAACGGCAAGTCTCGAGGTGCTTGACGCCTTCCCGGATGCTCCTCCTCCACTTTGGACGGTCTTGGGCCAGTGATTCTCGGGTGTCTGTGGGAATGCTGCACTTCCCCAGTGAGGCCTTGAGGGAACCATGGGCTTCCTCTGTCCACCTGGGGGTTTTGCCTACCGTTTCGGAGTTGGAAGTAAAGCCCTTCCCTGGGGAGCCTCGTGCTGGTCACATGGAAGTAGGCTCATGGCTAATCATCCAGTCCTCTGTTCCTGTTTCTTCCCCATATTCTTTGATGGCTAAGAATTGTATCAAATTCTTTTGTGAAAACATTCAATGTTTTGGCCTCAACTGCTTTCTGTGGCAGAGAATTCCATAGGCTCCCCATTCTCTGGGTGAAGCCATTTCTCCTCACCTTCTGCCTACTTCTCTAGGAAATGTCCCTACTGCAGTGTAACTGAGTGATTTCTCCTCTTGACAACCTTCATCAAAGAGAAGATATTTCAGTGATAAAAGGTACTGCAGATGCTGGAGAATCCGAGACAACAAGCATGGGGCTGGATGAACACAGCAGGCCAAGCAGCATCACAGGAGCAGGAAAACTTGACGTTTCGGGCCTAAACCTTTTCTGATGAAGGGTTTAGGCCTGAAACGTCAAGTTTTCCTGCTCCTGTGATGCTGCTTGACCTGCTGTGTTCATCCAGCCCCATGCTTGTTGTCTAAGATATTTTAGTGTTAATTTTAGTTAAAGATTCACATTGAAGTTTATTTGGTTGTGTGAACAGTGCCTTTCCTCTCCCTTATAATGTAATAACTGTTAAATTGAACATAAGCGAAATACAATTATCCATTTTGACCCCAGCAGTGTTACCTAAGTAATTGTCTAAGGTGGCATCTGTTACAGTTATTACAAGATGTAGTTTCAGTTCAGAGACAGTAAGAACTGCTGATGCTGGAGTCAGAGATAACACAGTGCGGAGCTGGATGAACACAGCAGGCCAGGCAGCATCAGAGGAGCAGGAAAGCTGACGTTTTGGGTCGGGAACCTTCATCAGAAATGAGGAGGCTCAGAAATAAGTAGAGATGTAAGGCTGGGGAAGGTAGGTGGGATGGTAATAGGTGAGTGCAGGTAGGGAGTGGCGAGGATTGGTCGGAGAGGTGGGAGGGGTGGATAGATTGGAGAGAAGGCGGACAGGTTGTGTCAGGTCAAGGAGGCGGGGATGGTCATGCAGCGTTGGTCATGGGATGAGGCCGGTGGTGGGGAGATTTGGAAACTGGTCAAGTCCACATTGAGGCCATCGGGCTGTAGGCTCCCAAGGCGGAATATGAGGTGCCGCTCCTCCAGTTTCTAGGTGGCGTGATTTCAGTTCAGCTTGTTTGCAGTATAAATATGGATATGGCATAAATCCCAAATATTGAAGTGTGAGAAATTGATATAACACCCAACTACCTCACCTCTTGTTGTTAAATCTTTCAAAATGATTGCAAAGCACTCGCATTGATTTGATAAACAGTGGCTAACATTGGATACTGAAATGCTGAAACCATCTTACTTAGAATACATTACAACACAGATACAGGCCATTCAGCCCCACTGGACAATACTGGTCATTACCACTTCACATACGATTCTCCTGCTGCCGAAACCCATTCTGCATCTGAATTCCTGGCTGTCTGCTACTTATCCATAAAAGGGAATGGATCTTATCCCCCGATTATCAGCGATTGACTGCTGAAGAGGTGAAGGAGTAAAAGGAAAATTTTTGTTTCCAAAAAAAAACTTTGTTGATAACATTACAAAAATTTTATTTAAAGCATATGGGGACTGTAGAAAAACGACAGGAGACAGCATCAAAGACACTATTTAATAGAATCAGTGCAGGCTTGAGAGGCCAAATAGCTTCCTTCTGTGTTGTCACAATTCTGTGATTCTCAAAATCACCAACCATATAATAAAATTGACCTTATTTATTCATTCACAGGATGTGTGTCACTGCCTAGGCCAGCATTTATTGCCCATCCCTAACTGCCCAGAGAGCAGTTATGTGTCAATCACATTGCTGTGGGTCTGGAGTCAAATATAGGCCAGACCAGGTAAGGATGGCAGATTTCCTTCCCTAAAGGACATTAGAGTTTTGAAGTACAATAAATTTGAATGGGGTTACAATAGAATTTGCAATTGAAATTTCAAACTGAATATTCTTGGTCTTAATACAGTCTAATATTTATAATATCCATTCCCCATCAGACATATTGCTCAAGGGCAAAATATTTCAAAACGAGCCAGGGCAATAGGAGTAAACTTGTCCCCATGAACCACATTTTAATCTGAGGTGGCCTGATTCAATTTCAATATTGTCAACGTTTATACAACATAAGGTAGAGTAATTTTGAAGTGGAAGGCAGGAAGTTCCGTGAAGAGACTTGTACTTTGCCTGCACTTAGAAATTTCTTAAAAAAACATATGTCTGTGAGCAGCAGCTGAAGTTGCCAGTACAGAGAACCTCAAAGAGTGAAACGAGTGTATCAAAAATATCTTACTGGGTGGCAGACAAAAAACATCTTGTTTTGATGTTGTGACGAGTGAATTCGGTCTATTAATTTAAACGAAGCACCTCGATACAGAAAGCCAATTGAATTTAAATCTGATGGTGTTGACAACCTAAAACCAATCATAATCAAATTCTTATAATATGTCATTATGGGTATATCAGACGAGGGCATTTGGAAAATCGGAGAGAGCCAACTGCCATCTGAAAGACAGCCACCCACCAGAGTTAGCACCATTCAGCTCTCAGAGAAAGCCCATCTAATTCATCAAACGTACCATGGTATTTTAGCTCAAAGTCATCATTGAAGAAATTAGAGATAAAACATCTCTGACAGCAGAATTAATGGAAGAAAGGCATTTGTGAAGGCAGTGGAGATGACAGAATATTCCAGAAGACAGTCTGTGCGAACTTGGAGAGGTTAAGTGAGAATTTATTGCTTCTTAATAATTGGATTTACGTTAGTGGGACTTGTCCGTATTTAACAGCATTCCAGTAAAATTTAAACCAGTTAGGGAGTAGTTAGTAGTTGGGGGGGAATTGTCGGTTTGTTAGTAATTTTGTTAATTTGTTCATTGGGTTAAATAAATAAATTGTTTCTTGTTGCTTGTAAAGTGGAGATTAGGGATTTTCTTTCTTTTAACCACTCTCTTCATAGATTATGAGGGGAAAGATTAGCTTCTCTGGGTGTTTAGGGGGTAATTATTAAAGGGGAGACCCTACACCTGTCATAATAATTTGGGGCTTGTGTTTAAATTTAATTATCAGAGGGGTTCGGCCATTCCCCGTCGTAGCAATGTTCACAATCTAAGAATCCCTCCAGTGGGAAAGCAGACCATTTGGCCTGCTGGGTCCACACTGTCCCTCTGAAGAGCAACCCACCCAGACCTACCCCATCCCTGTAACCCTGCATTTCCCATGGCTAACCCACCTAGCCTGCACATCCCTGGAGACTACAGACAATTTAGCATGGCCAATCCACCTAACCTGCATACTCTTGGACTGTGGGAGGAAACCAGAGCACCTGGTGGTAACCCATACAGTCATAGGGACATTGTGCAAACTCTACACAGGCTGGAATAACGCCCAAGGCTGGAATATAGGCCTGGTCCCTGCCGCTGTGAGGCAACAGTGCTAACCATTAAGGCACCTTGCCACCCTTGAAATTCCTTGACAAATTTTCAGCCAAACAAGGGGTTGGACAGTCTCTGGTCCATCAGTGTACTGTGGCTGAAAGGTCTTAGACAATAATTTGTCCCTATGAGCAACATGAAGAGGAGCTGAAGGATGCGTACAGGAGCATCCTGCCTCACCCAAAACATTGGGTCAACGTTGTTTACGTTGAAACAAACACGGAAATTGCTGGAGAGCCTCAGCAGGTCTGGCAGCATTCAGAGTCAATGTTTCAAGTCCAGTCTAACTCTTTTTCAAAACTATGCTCGACTCAAAATGTTAGTTCTGTTTCTCTCTCACAGATGCTGCCAAACCTGCTGAGTTTCTCCAGTATTTTCTGTGTTTGTTTCAGACGTACAGCATCTGCGGTTTTTCCTTTTAGTGTTTGCATTGATGTTGATTGGATTTATTGCTGTCATGTGTACCGAGTTACAGTGAAAAGTGTTGTGTTATGTGCTTTACAGGCAGATCGTACTATACAATTGCATCAGAACAGAATGCAGTATTACTGTGCCAAGAAGGTGCAGACAAAGATCAACATTAACATTAAAGAGGCCCATTCAGAAGTCTGATGACTATTTGTGCCCAATTATGGCTACCCTGGCCACTGGTAATGAGAGGGTCTCTCTCTGTTCCTGTCTATCACTAATGCTGCAGGAGAAAGTCAGAGAGCATGGCTCTCTCACTCTCCATGTATTGTGCAGTCTTTAAATCTTTGTGCATTCCTCCACAGCCCAGTCACAATACCTGCTGCTGATGCAAAGCATTCCCTGCAGAGCTGCAGTCTAGCTCTGAGGCCTTCTAGCCTTGCATGAACCTCTACTGAGGCATGGAGCCTCTCAGCACTGCATTTAGTAGAGACTTACATGGCAAAATCATGTCAAAAAACACCGCCTAGGTTAAGTACACAACATGATACCTGATGCCCATTTGACGTGAGCTATGTTTCTGGATTAATCATCTAGTGATAATGCCACAAGGCCGTCACCTTCCCTTTTGATAACCAACTTCTTCAACAAGACACTGGGCTAAAATTTTGATCATCTACTGTCCCTCACCAGAACACAAGGCCATCTGGCACATGATCAAAATTTTAGCCCAGTGTCTTAAAATTTTGATCATGTGCCAGATGGCCTTGTGTTCTGGTGAGGGAC
>JAHRHZ010000064.1:5008272-5065940 GCA_024137785.1 Ginglymostoma cirratum
TAAAATTTTGATCATGTGCCAGATGGCCTTGTGTTCTGGTGAGGGACAGTAGATGATCAAAATTTTAGCCCAGAGGCTTTTTGAAGAAGCCAGTTATCAAAGGGGAGGTGAAGACCGAGCGTTTTTATTGCTAAATTTAAAAAAAACACAAAAGAACTGCAGGTGCTGGAAATCAGAAACCATAATAGAAATTGCTGGAAAAACTCAGCAGGTCTGGTAGCATCTGTGGAGAGAACATCAGAGAATCCCTACAGTGTAGGGACAGGACCTTTTGGCGAACAAGTCCGTGCCAACCCTCAGAGCATCTCACCCAGACCCATTCCCCTTTTAACCCACCTCATCTACACATCCCTGGACACTATAGGTAATTTAGCATGGCCAATCCACCCTATCCTGCACATCGTTGGACTGTGGGAGGAAACTGGAGCACCCGGAGGAAACCCACACAGACACAAGGAGAATGTGCAGACTCCACACAGACAGTTACCCAAGGGTAGAATTGAACCCAGGCTACTGGTGCTATGATGCAGCAGTGCTAAACACTGAGCCACCGTATCACCTCAAATGTTTCAGTTCCAGCGACCTTTCCTCAGTTTTATCGCTAGACAATTAATCCAGGAACTGGTGCAATGTTCTGGGGGTCTGGGGTCAAATCCCACCACAGCAAATGGTGAAATTTGCATACAATGAACAAAATCTTGAGTTAAAAATCTACCGATGACCATGAAACCATTGCCAATTATTGAAAAAAACCCACGTGGCTCACTAATGTCCCTCAGGATAGGAAATTTGCCATCCTCAACTGGTCTGGCCTCAATGTGATTCCAGACCCACAGCAATGTGGTTGACTCTCAGATGCCCTCTGAAATGGCAGAGCAAGCCCTTCAGTTGTATCAATCGCTACAAAATCTTAACAAAGAAATGAAACCAGCAACCTCCAGCATATGGACTGCAGTGGTTCACGAAGGCAGCTCAACATCACCTTCTCAAGGGGCACCTAGGATGGGCAATAAATGTTGGTCCAGTCAGCAACGCCCATGTTCTACAAACAAATAAAAAATAATCTTCTACACTGTTGTATGTTGGAGGTAGCGTTAATCCCCCAGTCTCACAGGAATAACATTGGTACAAGGTGAGTGCGGGCATGTTTAATCCTTCCTCTCTCTTCCTGTCTCTCGACAGCTCCAAGTCTTTTCCTCTGCCACCTTGAGAAGGTGGTGGTGAGCTGTCTTCTTGAAACGTTGTAGTCTATGTCCTGTAGGGTGTTGGTCTCATTTCTTTGTTCGGACTTTGTTGCGATTGGTACAACTGGCCAACACCAATCACTATGCCAGAAGGAAATACCCGCTAAAAATAGTGGAGTGAGACACACAGTTCCTATCCATCTTGTATACGTCAGACTGGTGCTTTCATTTCCAACTTTAATGCTTGTCTCTTAATTGTTTTTTGGCTCCAGTGTTTCCAATATGTCAACTACTCCAGTTGCAGTGGCAGCCCAGCATTCCACTGCGCGTCCCATAAAGGTTGGTGTACAATGGTCCCTCTCAGGTACATACTACACAGACTCTGGGAGGTTCTGCACATTCTGATCAGTGGCTGATGCATTAGCTCTGCTCGGGAAGTCATGATGTAGTGTTGATGTATACTGGGCTCACAACTCAGAACCCCCAAGCTAAAGGTCCTGGGGTCATGGGTTCAAATCCCACCATGACAGACGGTGAAAATTAAATTCAATAAAAATCTGGAATAAACAGTCTTGTAATGATAACCATGTAACCACTATTGGTTGTTGTAAAAATCCATCAGGTTCATAAATGCCCTTGAAATCAAAGAATCCTTACAGTATGAAAGTAGGCCCATTGAGTCCACACTGACTCTCTGAAGAGTCCCACCCAGACCCATCCCATCCCTGTAACCCTGCATTTGCCATGGCTATTCCACACATCCCTGGACACTATGGGGCAATTTCCCACGGAAACCTGCACATCTTTGGACTGTGGGAGGAAACCCACACAGACGCGCGGAGAATGAACAAACTCCACACAGACAGTCACCTGAACCTGGGTCCCTGGTGCAATGAGACAACAGAGCTAGCCATTGTGCCACCTCATTTACTGGCCTGGTCTACCTGTGGCAGCAGACACACAGCAATGTAGATGATTCTGAACTGCCCTCTGGATAATTAATGATGGGCAAAAAATGCTGGCCTAGTCAGCAACACCACATCCCGTGAATGAATTTGCGAAAAAGGAACTTTTTGGAAGAAACTATAACGGGGAACATCACTATGATTTCCATAGGTTGGTGGAGGTAACCATCTTAAAGGACCCTTAAAGGAGTGGCATCCACTTACACTGTGATGCCATCACAGCCAGATGATCTTGCTGTGCTTTTTTTTCTCTGTCATAATCCAAAGTACTATTACACACACCTGAGCGAGTTTCCCACC
This sequence comes from Ginglymostoma cirratum, assembly GCA_024137785.1. Taxonomy (NCBI): domain Eukaryota; kingdom Metazoa; phylum Chordata; class Chondrichthyes; order Orectolobiformes; family Ginglymostomatidae; genus Ginglymostoma; species Ginglymostoma cirratum. The sequence goes on from JAHRHZ010000064.1 coordinate 5,010,722, forward strand.
AACCAAAATTACTGTGACACTTTGTTTGCACATTTTTTTAAACTACTAACCACGACTCGCAGAAACGCCCATGTCGCCAATACAGTATTTACAGGCAAAGCCTATAATGGGCAATGCAAATGAATAAAAGTGAGAGGAAGGTCAGGAGAGAGGGAGGGGACAAAATAAAAATGGATTTGTTGGGAGGGGGTAGGGAATAAAGCGTTGCCCACCTCTCTCTACGGGCATCGAAAGCATTGATGGACACCGTGTGCTCCATCTCCAAGGACACACCGGCGCGAACATAACCTGAAAGCAGTGTTCGGGTAGGGAAACCATCTGCAAAAGGAACACACAATAGACTGATACATGAGCAAGAAATAAATGGAAGGCAATTATTGTGAAGGGAATTAAACATATGACTTTTCACATCCAATTATCTCAAATATCTATCTGGTTGTTGAAAATACATTGGTCTGACTGATAAAAGGTGTAGAAAGGGATTTATTAACTTTATCACTGACATTTGGACTAACTGATGCCTAATAAATACTCACTCTTCATTGTGCAGGCACGCTGCAGATGAATTCCAAGCTCCTGTAGTATTGAACGTTACTCTGCTATAACAGTAAGAGGACATCAACGATTATTTTACAGCCCTTGTTAGATGAATCGATCCATCCCACTGACTTAATCAAGGAGGTTATTACTGACAACTACCCTTAAGTTGTTAAAAGTTACACAGAGAGATGGTCGCATTTGGTTTACACAGACCCGGAGGTTGGATATTCGCGCTCACAGAAGGGGAGCTTTTGGATCCATTGATGTATTAAAAGATCTCAATTCCCAGGCCCCAAGAAGACTTTCCACATCAAGCAGATGTTCACCTGCACATCTGCCAATGTGGTATACTGCATCCGCTGTACCCGTTGTGGCCTCCTCTACGTCGGGGAAACCAAGCGGAGGCTTGGGGACTGCTTTGCAGAACACCTACGCTCGGTTCGCACTAAACAACTGCACCTCCCAGTCACAAACCATTTCAACTCCCCCCCCACCTCCATTCCTCAGACGACATGTCCATCCTGGGCCTCCTGCAGTGCCACAACGATGCCACCCGAAGGCTGCAGGAACAGCAACTCATATTCCGCTTGGGAACCCTGCAGCCCAATGGTATCAATGTGGATTTCACAAGCTTCAAAATCTCCCCTCCCCCTACCGCATCCCAAAATCAGCCCAGCTCGTCCCCGCCTCCCTAACCTGTTCTTCCTCTCACCTATCCCCTCCTCCCACCTCAAGCCCCACCCCCATCTCCTACTTCCTAACCTCATCCCGCCCCCTTGACCTGTACATCCTCCCTGGACTGACCTATCTCCTCCCTACCTCCCCACCTACACTCACCTTTACTGGCTCCATCCCTGCCTCTTTGACCTGTCTGTCTCCCCTCCACCTATCTTCTCCTATATCCACCTTCTATCTGTCTTCCCCTCTCTCCCTATTTATTTCAGGACCCTCTTCCCCTCCCCCATTTCTGAAGAAGGGTCTAGGCCCAAAACGTCAGCCTTCCAGCTCCTCTCATGCTTCTTGGCCTACTGTGTTCATCCAGCTCTACACCTTGCTATCTCAATTCCCAACCTGCCCACTTTCAATTTAACAGAGCAAGACAAGTTCAGAAGTGTGTGGTCTCTTTAAATATTTGCAAAGTGGATGGAAGTTTCTGCTCTGGGTTTAATGCTGGTTGTTCAACATGTGAGGACAGCTTTGGGTAAGTGTTTTACAGTCATAGAGTTCTGTAGGGTGATCAGCTGTGTGGAGTTTACACATCCTCACTGTGTCTGCGTGGGTTTCCTCCAGGCGCTCCGGGTTTCCTCCCACAGTCCAAAGATGTGCAGGCTAGAAGGATTGGCCGTGGGAAATTGCCCATTGTGTCCAGGGATGTGTAGGTTAGGTGCGTTAACCATGGGAAATGTAGGGCTACGGGGCAAGGGTAGGGAGGTTGGTCTGGGTGGGAAGCTCTTTGGAGGGCCAGTGTGGACTTGTCGGGCCGAATGGCCTGTTTCTACACTGTAGGGATTCTATGTAGCCTCACTTCAGAGCTGATGGCTATGGGAAATGATAGCAGCTGTTTCTCTCTCATCTACTTTACGTACAATCACAAATAGTCAGGCTTTCCTTGAGTCCAATACCTAAAATTTAAAGGCAAAACACTGCGGACGTTTGGAAATCTGAAACAGACACAGAAATTGCTGGAGGAAACTCTGCAGGTCTGGCAGCATCTGTGGAGAAACAGATTCAACATTCTGGGTCTTCTAAAGTTGCGCAGTGCTAACTCTTTACAGAGCTGGAGTGTTACAGACTGACACACATAGCTCCGTGTGGGGTTTGCACATCCTCCCTGTGTCTATGTGAGTTTCCTTTGGGCGTTCTAGTTTCCTCCCTCAGTCCGAAGATGTGCAGGTTACGTGGATTTGCCATGGGAAAGTGCCCATTGTGTCCAGGGATGTGCGGGCTCGGTGGATTAGCTGTGGGGTGTGGGTGAGAGGGTCGGTGAAGACTTGATGAGCCGAATGGCCTGTTTCTACTCTTTAGGAATTCTGCAATTTAACGAGAAAAGATGAGGAAGTGGAACTACCTAAGCTGCAGTTTCAAAGAGCGAACACAACAGGGCAATGGACTGCTTTTGTGCTGTAGCTATTCTACACGATCGGACAATGAACACGATATAAAATACTATAAATTCTGTTTCTGAAATAGCCGGTAACAGTCACAAACAAGTCTTGCTTTTGAACAGAGTAGACAGTTATTTCCAATGAATTTAGAGCAGTTGGGTTTGTCAACTTAGAGGAAAACACGATATTCAGCAAAATTGCTTATGTTCTCAGCCAGGATTAAATTGCTAGGACATAATGTTATTAATATTGCATATTTTAATTATATTAACATCAAAACTCAACAAGATCTAATAATTCAATGTTGTTTGCGAATTTAATGCGAAATTGAGTAACAATCTGCCTTGCTTTCCTTGATGGAGTGTAACTGGTTATATGCCATTATGAGAACCATAGTTCTAATAATTATGGCACTGAAAAAGACCATTCAGCCCACCTTTGATTTCTGATGAAGGGTCTAGGCCCGAAACGTCAAGCTTTCCTGCTCCTATGATGCTGCTTGGCCTGCTGTGTTCATCCAGCTCCGCACCTTGTTATCTCGGATTCTCCAGCATCTGCAGTTCCTACTATCTCTCATTCAGCCCACCTTGTCTGAGTAAACTACACACCCGTTCTAATCCCACCTTTCAGCATCTGGTCCCATATCCTTACAGTTTCCAGCATTTCCAGGGGCAATTCCATATTCCTATTAAATGAGTTGAGGGTTTTCCACCTCAACCACCAAACTGGGCAGCCAATTCCAGACACCTACCATCCTCTGGGTGAAAATTTTTTCCCTTATGCGCCCTCTAATCCTTCTATCGATCATCTTAAACCTGTGCCCCTTGGTAATTGACTTCTCTGTTAGAGAGAACAGGTCTTGACCTATCCACTCTATCCAAGCCCCTGTTTTAAAGGGTGTCTTGGCGAATACGTGAATAGCATGGGAATAGAGGGATACAGTCCCCAGAAGGGTCGGGGGTTTTAGTTGTGACTGGCAGCATGTCGGTGCAGGCTTGGAGGGCCGAAGGGCCTGTTCCTGTGCTGTAATTTTCTTTGTTCTTTGTTCTTTGCTCTATATTGATCACCACAATTAAGTCATCTTTCAGGTACTTATGGATACCACGTCTGGCCTGAAGAATCTTTCCTCATGGACAGAATTCTCAAGACTCCTATCTATCTACTCAAGTACAATTGTATCCCTCCTTTAAAGTGATGACCAGAACTGTACACAAAACTCATATCAAATGCCAGCATTACATCTCTGCTCTTGTATTCAATACCTTGCCCAGTGAAGTAAAGCAAAACAACTCCACAGAAGCTGGTATGCTGTCACTAAGTCACCATTTATTTACACACGGACAGTCCCTGACACTCATCCAGCTCTCAGAGTGAACAGAACCCCCTGACAATCCTGTTTATACATGTCAGGAAGGGGTCCCTGATTGGACCAGGTTAACAGCCCCAATAAGGGAACTCATATTCTATGTGGTCCAAGTGGTTGACCTCACTAGAATTACTGCAGAAAGCATCCCAATGCCTTCTCAAGTACCTTATCTCCCTGGCCTGCCACTTTCAGGGATGTTAGGACATGCTTTCTGACATCTATCCCTTCTTCTACCCCTTTAAATGCTGTTCCATTTATGGTGTATCCCCTTGTTTGCTTGTCCTCAACAAATGCACAACATTGCACATCCCAGGATTGAATTTCATGATTATTTTAAATTTATTTTCTAATATTTATGCGCAATAAAGTGAATACATTTATCTTTGAAAGTCAGACTTTCTTATCAGCTGGCTGACTCTACGTTGGTGAAGGAGCGGACATCACAGGCCCCACATTTGCAGCAGGGAGAATTAATGGAACCTGAATCTAAAGCACATCACTAGACACAGACAACATTGGCTCAGTGCCTAGGCATGGCCCCAGTTTCAACGCCCAATCACTTGATTTGTGCTGGAGCAGAGCAGAAGTTTGTGATTAGCACTATTAGAGAGAGCTTAAGAAGCAGGAGCTTTTTTGTTTAATTTACTCACATGGGCATTGTTGGCCGTGCCAGCATTTATTGCATGCCCTTAGTTACTCTTAGAAGGCGCTGATGAGCTACCTTCTTGAACTGCTGTAGTCCATGTGCTGTCAAGTGGATAGGGCAAGACCTGTTGTTTGAGCATTGAAAATGGAGGACCATACAAAGAAAGAAGTATTTCTTTGAGTAGTTTTGGTTAAACTACTTCCTGTGATAGAAGAATCCAGAAAAAGCAGGGAAAGATCTTGAAACTTAGAGCCTGGATTGAAATCAGTGTGAAAATCCCACGGATTTAAGAGTTGTGTTCTGTCCTTTCTTTGGAAGAGATTTTTTACGATAGAGGTTCAGAGCTGTCTACTTGAATTCAAAAAAGTAAAGAATTTGTGAGGCCTTGGGTCCTTTTTTTAAAGTTTGAACATTAGAAGCAGCCTGAATGGGTGAAGTCAAAATCCCACAGAACCAGGAACTTTTAGTTTCAGTTATTCAGTGGGAATTGCTGGGGTCTTGAAGCTGGGTTTGGAACCTGCATTTCTCCCTGCTACTCATTCTCTCTCTCTGAGTTTTCTCTGAGATGGTTTTTCCTCCTGAACTGGAGAATTGTCTGTGAGACAATCTAAATTACCGAAATTGCCTTTGCCAAGGGCGTGTTTATGGAACGTTACTGTATTGGAACTGTTAGGGTTTAGTCATCAAATAATCTATAATCCTGTTAAGTTTTCCAATAGAATTATTCCAATTTCATCTTTCTTCTGATGTATTTTAACTATAGTGTATGAATAAAGTGTGTTTTGCTTCAAGATTGGCAGTTTAATCAATCTAATTTCATCCAGAAGGCAACACCTGGCACTTGATCTTAAATTAAGGACAAGTTAGGGGCTATTTTGAGGGGGTGTGGTCTGGTCCATAACATCAGGAACCACATATTTAAAGGGTACTGAATATCTGGAATTCTTTCTTGTTAAAGGCTCTGGCTGAGATCTGGTGGTGAAGATGCAAACCTCCTGGCGTCTTATCTAGGACTTGATTGGTCCACTTGGGACTTGAAAACCAAGGAAGGCACATTCATTCTGTGACCAATAGGCTAAGGATCAACTTTTAGCACCAATCAATGACAGGAGATGAGAGAGGAAGAGATTCTTGGTTAGCCATGAAATGGGAAGAGTGTTGGAACTCTAGTTCCAGGTTACAATGTGCATGTAAAAGTGTAGGTTTTCATCGCAATTTGGACCGTTTGAGAGGGCAGAAGTGGCATTGTGTGGATTGCCAATGCAGATTGGATTAGTGCCAACCAAATGGGGTTCAATCCCCATTCTGACAAGGGTAGAGTCAGGACCTGCCTCCTGCCCCTAATTGTGGTGGCAATCCCAGCCTTTGGACACTGAACTGAAGGAGATAAAAGGCTACGGATGAAGGAGGATCAGTTGAAACTTTCTAGACTGAGATTGGAAGACTTGTCCCTCTGATCTTCCCATGTGTCCTTCTTTCCTCCTCCTGCTTTTTCCTCAGTCAAAATCCATTACATTCGTAGGATTTCTCAGTGTTGAAGAAAGATCCGTTGAGACCTTGGTTTATTTTTTGAAATTTGGATTGTGGAATAAAAATGGGAAATATACTGTCTTAAATCTAAGGACTGTAGAAGGAATTAGCATAATTTTAAATACAAATTATTAAAACTCATTGGATGTGGTGTTTGCACTGCTGCTTTGTACAAACAGTGATGGAAGTTTTTGTGCATGGTACTGAGATGTGTGCAGAGTCAAATTTGGCTGGTGACAAGTAGCTGATTGGCATGTGCATTGTGACCAGTCATGGATACCAAAGGTCATAGGCCCGATGTCAGTCCCTGATCGGTTCCTGAGCAGTTGAACTGCTTGGAGGTGTGAGCAACACAGGGGAGAATTCCTTGGATTGCTGGAAGGGAAAATGGTCTCTCTGTCTCTCGCTCTCTCTCTCTCTCTCTCTGTGCAGTTAAAAAAAAAGTGAAACCAGAAGAAAGGAAGTTCTATGGTGTGTTGGCGTGCCACAGATCCTGACTATTTACAATCTTTATCAATGACTTGGATGCAGGGATAGAAAGTATTACAGCCAAATTTTCAGATGACTCTAAAATAGGTGGGGAAGTAACTTACAACAACGAAATAAGAAATTTACAAATGGGAATGGGTAGGTTAGGTGAATGAACCAAAATTTGGTAGTCAAAGTTTAATGTGGATAAGTGTGAGGTTATCCATTTTGCTCATAAGAACAGAAAGGCAATTTATTATCTGAAGGGAGAGAAATTTCAGAGTGCTTCGATACAGAGGGATCTGGGTGTCCTTGTATATGAATTGCAGAGAAAATAGTATGGAGGTGCTGCAGGTAATAAGGAAGAAAATGGAATTTTGGCATTTATTGTGAAAAGAGTAGAGCATGAAAGTAAGGAAGTGTTGTTGCAACTGTACATGGCATTGGTCAGACCACACCTGTGTATTGCGTACAATTTTGGGCCCCTGACTTGAGGAGGGGTGCAGTTACGTTGCAGGCAGCTCAGAGGAGGTTCACTAGATTGATTCCAGAAATGAGGGGTTTGTCTTATGCAGGGAGATTGAGCAGTTTAGACCTATAGCCTCTGAGTTTAGAAAAATAACAGGAGATCTAATTGAGGTATATAAGACACAAAAGGGGATTTACAAATAGATGTATAAAGGACATTTCCTCATGTGGGGCAATCTAGAACAAGAGTTCATAATATTAGGAATGGAGTGGCAGATTTAAATCAGAAATGTGGAAAAATGAGAAACTGTGGAATTTACTACCCCAGAGTATAATGGAACATTGAGTAAATTGAAGGAGGAGGTAGACAACTTTTTAATTAGTAATGTTGAAATGTCAAAGGATTGTGGAGAGCGGACAGGAAAATAGAATTGAGGCTGAGACACAATTAGCCATGATTGTAAAAAACAGCAAAGCAGGCTCAAATTGCCTACTCCTGTTCTTAGTTCTTATGTTCTTACTTTTCCTCACTAGTTGCTGTAATCTTTTAACCAGTAACGAAGAAACTTTGTAATTAGTGTACCAATTGCCCTGTGCCTCCTCCAAAAAAGTGAAAGAGCCTGGACTGAAGAGATCAAGGCACGGAAAGTCCTGGCAAACATAAGAAACATCTCAATGAAGCTATTGGTGGTGCTTAAAGTTTTGGCAAAAATCTGTAGCTCGGATTGTGGATGAGGTTGTTGAGTTGTTCGCTGAGCTAGCTTGTTCTTGTTCAGACGCTTCATCACCTTGCTGGGGATATCATCAGTGAAGCCTCTGATGAAACAATGTTATTCCACCCTGCTTGGAATTTTGAATCAAAACCGGAAATGACAGTATTCGCCATAACGGACCGGACAGTATAAATTCCAAGTGGAGCAGAATAACATAGCTTCATTGGAGGGTCCACTGATGATATCACCTAGCACGGTGACGAAACGTCTGAACAAAAACAAGCCAGCTCGGCGAACAAGTCAACAATCTCATTTTAGTGGTGCTTTTGAACTGTGGTTTCCTTCCCCTCCACCATAAAACCACTTCTTTTTTGTCTGAATCTGTCTCAATTTGAATATCGGGGTGTTTCAAGTTTCCAAATAGAGCCATTTATTGATAGTTCATAGCTGTTTCTTTGAGATGGCAATTCACTCATTTGTAATAAATATTCATTCTTGTTCAATGCGGAAACTTGGTCAGTGTTTGCTGTTAACTTCATTCCATCAGGCAGGTCAATCAGAAAGTCTGCGTGCTTTGATTAAATCATTAACTTTTATGTGGGCTCTGGGTGGAGTGGGGATTCCCAATCAGAGCACTTTCACAAGAGGGTCATAACAGATCACAAACTTTCAAGCCAAATTGTGCTTCTCTAACAATTAATATTGCCAAATGAGTGGTTCCGGCATTCGCTACTTTTATTTCAGATTTCCCGGATCCAGAATACTTTATTTCTCTGAGATTTTTGGTAGTTAACTGGATCAAGATATATGGAACAAATTCAGGTGTCTGGAGGACAGGTTAAAAGAAAAATTTGGGAGACGGAGTATAATGTGAGGCTCTACACTTTGGCAGGAAAACCATAAGAGCTGAATATTATTTAATGAGGAAAAACTGTAGAAAGCAGCAGGACAGTGGGATTGTCACAAAGAAACTAACATCCAAGTTCAGTGGGTAATGGGGAAGGCAAATAGAATATTGGCCGAGCGCTATTAGTGCTAGACTGCTTATCCAGAGACCCAGATAACATTCCAGGGACATGGGTTCAAATCCTTCCATGGCAGATGATGGAATTTGAATTCCATATAATATTTTGAATTAAAAATCTAATGATGACCATGAATCCATTGCTGATTGTCAGGAAAAACCCATCTGATTCCCTAATGCCCTTTAGGGAAGGAAACTGCCATCCTCACCTGGTCTGGCCTACATGTGACTCCAGACCCACAGCAATGGGGTTGACTCTGAACTGGCCTCTGGGCAATTAGGGATGGGCAATAAATGTTGTCTGGTCAGCGACACCCTCATCCCTGTTAATTAATAAAGAAAAACAAAATTTAGTGGAAATGTAGTCTAAACGTAGAGATGTTTTGTTAAAACAATATAAGGCACTGGTCAGACCATAGCTGGAATACTGTGAACACTTTTGAGCCCCTTATTGTAGGAAAGAGATACTGGAATTAGTATTATAGAAAGTTCACTAGGTTGATCCTGGTGTGGACGGACTGTCTATGAGGACACATTGAGTAGTTGGGTCTGTAGTCAATGGAATATCAAAGAATGAGAGGACATCATCACAGAATCCCTACAGTGTGGAAACAGGTCATTCAGCCCAACAAATTCACACTGCCCCTCCAACCAGCATCCCACCCAGTCCCATTCCCCTACCCTGTAACCCAGAATTTCCCCATGTCTAATTCACCTAACTTACACATCCCTGAACACTGTGGGTAATTTAGCATGACCAGTCTACCTAACCTGCACACCTTTGGACTGTGGGAGGGAACTGGAGCACCTGGAGGTAAAGCACACAGACACAGGGAGAACATGCAAACTCCACTGAGTCACCTGAGGGTGGAATTGAACCTGGGTCCCTGCTCCTGTGAGGCAGTAGTGCTAACCACTGAGCCACTATGTTCAAACACAAGTTGCTTAGGAGACTTGGCAGTGTAAACGTAGTAAGGTTGTTTCCTCTTGTGGGAGAATCTAAGACCAGAGGGCATAACCTCAGAATAAGGGATCACCCATTCACAACAGAGATGAGGAGGAATTTCTTCTCTCAGAGGGTAATGAATCTGTGTAATTTTTTTTTACCACAGAGGGCTGTTGAGACTGGGGCATTTAGTATATTCAAGGCTGAGACAGAAAGATTTTTAACCAGTAAAGGAATCAAGTCAAAGGTGAGAAAGTTGAATTGATGATTATCCGGTAATTTAATTGTGGAGCAGACTCGATGGGCTGAATGGCCTATTTGTGCTTCTATGCCATATGAAAGAGCAGGGTAAAAGGGCTGACTAGCATACTCCAGACCCTGTACAATTACTTCCAACGGAACTGTAAAAGCTAAGGGATGTTTAATACAGATTACGCAGCATCACTTGAGTTAGCAGCAGTATTCCATCAGTAAACCCCTCGAGCCTACTCTCCTGTTCAATAGGATCAGAGCTTATTAAATTGCTCCACATTCCTGCATACCCCTGATAACCTTTTACCCCCTTTACAAATTAAGAATCTATCCACCTCAGCCTTAAAAATACTCAAAGACTCTGCTCCCACTGCCTTTTGCGGAAAAGTGTTGCAAAGATTCACCAGAAGAAGAAAATCTCCTTATCTCTGCTTCAAATGTGCAGCGCCTTATTTTGAAACAGTGCCCCCTCATTGTAGATTCTCCCACAAGAGAAAGAATCCTCTTCATATCCTGTCAGGTTGCCTCAGGATTTTATAGGTTTCAATCAAGTGGCCTCTTGAAAGTTTATTTTAAAATGATGAAGAGCTTTCATTGAATGAATGGTGAAGATGATTTCTCCGTGTTAGCATTCATCAAGGTAAAAGAATCCTTGACTGCTGAGCGGTCAGGAGGCATTCTCTGTGCAGAAGGTTGTTGGAAGGTGAGACACTTTACCCTCCAGTCAAAGCAGAGATCATTGCACTTTTCAAAGGAAAGATGGATAAATATTTGAAGTAGGGGAACAACAATCACAGAAGTTCAAAGAAAAGTTAGAAATTGATTTATCAAACAGCCAACAGGAGATGAAAGAGTCATGTTAAGGATTTGTTCTTCTTTTATGCATTAAGTGGCAATTCTTATATTTGGTTAAATCCTCACTGCTGTCACTAAGAGACCTAACCCTGACCCAAGACCTAACCCTAACCAATCCCAAAAGCTTCGGCTAAACTAGCAGGTACCAATCCCATTTATTAGCAGCAGCCTAGTGTGTGGCCTGGTGACTCAGCTGTTAGTACTGCTGCCTCACAGCACAGGGAACCTGTGTTCAGCTGAGTTTTGGGTAACTGTCCATAAGGAGTTTCTATGTGAATCCTTGTGTCTGTGTGCGTTTCCTCCAGGCGCTCCAGTTTCCTCCCACAGTCCAAAGATATGCAGGTTAGGTGGTTTGGCCATGGGAAATTGCCCGTAGTGTCCTCCGATGTTTACACGAGGTGGATTAACCATGGGAAATAAGGGGGTTGGGTGGGATGCTCTTTGGAGGGTGGATGCAGACTGAATGAGCCAAATGGCCTCTTGCTCCACTGAAGGGTTTCTATGAGTCGAAGTTACTGGTTTTATGCAGGGAATTATGCCCACGTAAAGTCTTGGCACAAAATGAACTCAACCTTTGCAAACGGTTACGGATTATTGTTTCACTACTGTGTACCTAGTTACATTACATTCAAGATACAAGTCCCTTGTGAGACATCTGATCTGTTACAGTAAGGATACATTACTGTTACCTACATTAACTCAACATTAGAACAACTCCAAATGGGTCCTTCCCAGGAACACATCAACTCTAATATCTCTCCCAGACATGCATCTGGCTTAGAGGATGAGGCACTACCGTAGCACTTACAACAGAGCTCTGGTAGTCTGTATCCTTTTTTATATTCATTCATAGGATGAGGGCGTCACTAACTAGGCCAGCATTTATTGCCCATCCCTAATTACCGAGAAGGAAGTTAAGAGTCAACCACATTGCTGTGGGTGGCCCTTATTTCATGACATCAGTTACCATAGAAACATAGAAAATAGGAGCTGGAGTACGCCATTCGGCCCTTCGAGCCTGCTTTGCCATTCAATGTGATCAATGCTGACCATTCCACTCAATATGATGTTCCCACCTCCCCAATATCCCTTGACAGCTTTCATCCCAAGAGCTGTATCTAACGCCTTCTTGAAAGCATTTAATGTTCCGGCCTCAATCATTTTCTGTGGCAGAGAATTCCACAGGTTCACCACTCTCTGGGTGAAGAAATATCCCCCCATCTCAGTCCTAAATAGACTATGTTGTATCTTTAAACTGTGACCCCTTGATCTGGACTCCCTGGTCATCAGGAATGTCCTTCCTGCATTTACCCTGTCTAGTCCTGTAAGAATTTTGTCGGTTTCTATGAGAAAATCCCTTCATTCTTCTAAACTCCTGGCTGATCCAGCCTCTCTTCAGACATCAGTTCTGCCATTGCCAGGAATCAGGATTGTAAGTACTGAAAGCTTTATATGGCACCCAATGGCCCATAACCTTTTTATTATTCTATTCATTTGTGGGATGTGGACATCGCTGGCGGGGCCAGCATTTCTTGCCCGTCCCTAGTTGCCCCTTGAAAAGGTGGTGGTGAGCTGCTTTCTTGAACCTCCTGCAGTTCCACAGCAGGAGGAATGCAGCGGCTCAAGAAGGCAGCTCACCATTACCTTCTCAAGGGGCAACTAGTGACGGGCAAGAAATGCTGGGCCCGCCAGCGACACTCACATCCCAAAAATGAGAATAGAAAAAAAAAACTGTGCCTGTAAGGTGGTCAATGCAGAGGCAATGAGTGAAATTGGATGGATTCTTGCAGGTAATAAACTTGCAGCACTATGGGGATAAAGCAGGGGAATCTGGGGAGCAGCTGGATTATCCTACAGCAAATTGGCATAAAAATGCCGTGGCGTACAAGGCTTGAGTTGGAAAATGGGATTAGAATAGATCAGCGTTTGATGGCACAATGGGCCGAAGGGTGGCGTTTTGTGCTGTAAAACTCTACAATTTTCCAATGGCATGGGCCAAATACCTTCCTTCTTTTCCATAAAGACACCTAGATGTTCTGCCTGTACGGAACACACAGTCATGGAGGAAGGATTGGAGGTGGACCTATCAAACAGTCAAATCAGGCCCTTGGAATGAACAGATTCCTCCCAGCATTGCAGTTGGCAAAAGTTGGCATTTCATTAAAGAGAAAGCTGCACTGCTAACTGGTCAATGAAGAACAAATCACACAATGGTGTGAGCTCAACAGACAAGAATGATCAGCAGAAATCGATTAGTAATCTCTAGTAGAATAAGCCAAGGCAATTATTGGAAAAATATAATTTGTCTCTGATAGCCGCATTCAGTTTGTCACATCACTTACATGAGCAAGCGTCAGGCTGCAAGTCTGGAGTTCAGACTGCGGGAAATTCGATGAGAGAAAGAGAAAATCGATGCATATTGAGGCGCGCTAAATCAATAATGGCTAAACCACCCGGGGAATAATGTTCAAAAATAATAGGACAGTACTTTGTTTTATTGGGGTGTTTAGCTCCTATACACAGAGATGCTTGGAGTCTCTAAGCATCTGATTTGTTCCATTTCTCTCAGAGTGTGGTTGCTGAAATTTGTATCATTTTTTTGTCCGTCAATTACTGTAACTAGCAGCGAGGGAGAGGTGTTATTTGTTTGAGACACACGGAGCACTGGTTTCTATAAGTAACCAAAGTATTAGGAAATGTTGTTGTATTGTTTGTTTTGGAGTCTGTGTGTTAGTTTACTGCATGTTAGCAAATATCCAGGGCACTAGGCCTTTCAGTAGTTCACATACAGTGAACAATCATTCCCTCTAGACTTATATCTTCCAACATGCTGGGATACTGTAGATGTTTGCCGAATAAACTAGTTCAGAGATGTTACGATACTCCCATGGACCAAATGGGACTTGAAGTCAGGCCACCTGGCCTAGACAGAGAGGCAGTACCGCTGCACCACGACAAAGCTGTGTTAACCTGTACCTGTTTTTTGTATTCATTCACAGGATGTGAGCATCACTGGCCGAGCTATCATTTATTACCTATCCCTAATGGCCCAGAGGGAAGTTAAGAGTCAACCACATTGCTGTGGGTCTGGAGTCACATGTGGGACAGACCAGGCAGTTTCCTCCTTTCAAGGGCATTGGTGAACAAGATGGGTTCCCTCCAAACATATGGGGTAATTCAAACTTCTGCTTCCTTGTCTTAACTTGTGGGACCCCTGTGCTCAATAACTGTGGCTCCTGGTTTTAGATATCCTCATTTTCAATGGCTTCACCTCTCCATGTGGTATAAGAGATAGTAGGAACTGCCGATGCTGGAGAATCTGAGATAATGAGGTTTTTGAAGGAGGGTCCAGACCCGAAACATCAACTTTCCTGCTCCTCTGATGCTGCCTGGCCTGCTGTGTTCATCCAGCTCTACATCTTGTTATCCAGGTGGTTTAATCCTCTTTAAGAGATCAAAATATAAATGAGTGAAGTACCCAGATGTTGTCACATGACCATGAGTCCTGGGATCTCTGCAATGGATCACTGAAGGCATAGGCTGTGTCTGGAGATGACTGTATTGATTCATTTGCTTTTTGATAAAACAATTATGTGACTAAAGAATATCACTGTTCTCTCTATCTCTGTAATTTTCCCCAGTCCCATGCCTCTCCAAGATCTCTACACTCCTTTAATTCTGGCTTCTTGAGCATTCTCAATCATAATTTCGCCTTCAGCTGGCCAGGTCCCAAGTTCTGAAATTCACTCCCTAAACCTCCTGGCTTTACAACTTTACAACTTTGGAATATTTCTTCCAACTTACCTCTTTGACCAAGTTTTTGGATATCTGACAAAGGCTTTTCTTACGTTGACTTGGTGCGATTTTTGGTTTTAGAAATCTCCTGTCGTAGCACCTGAGGACACTTCGTTACAGTAAAGATGATATCTAAATAGAAAATTTTTGTTGCCAATGTGTTGTTACACCAGTAGCGAAAAGGAAGTTATTCCCAGTGGCATAAGACATAAGAGCAGAATCAGGCCATTCAGCCCATCAAATCAGTTCCGCCATTTGATCATGGCTGAGGTGCTTCTCAACCATATTCTCCTGCCTTCACCCCATAACCATTGATCCCTTTGTTTGAGTTCCTATGAAAGGTTATGCTTATTAAGGGGAGGTTACTGATTGATTTTATCACACCTTTCCAAGGGTAGACTGAAGTTGTTATCATTGGAACGTATGGCCATATAAGGATCAGGTTTGGTTGCGATGCCTTCCCCAGTTGAATAATAAGCCAACACTTAATGTTGAGGAAATTTAAACAGAAGTTAGGAAAAGCTCAGTAAGTCTGGCAGCACCTGTGAAGAAACAAATCAGAGTTAACGCTTCAGGTGCACTCGGTGCTGAGGTTTGTGCACTTAGGGTGGTCCAGCTTCAGAAGGGTAGTCTGCATGGTTCAGGCTAAATCACCGTCAGAAAGGAGGAGAGATAGAAAGGTACAATTATCTTGCCTCTGGCTTCGCCATCCTGAGACCTTTCGCCAAAGAGACAGTGAATTTGACTGAGGAAGTGTGGACATTCAGAAAGCAAACGGATGGAAGATGAAGTACAATGTGAACAAATGTGAGGTTCTCCGTTTTGGAAGGAAAAATGCAGGAAGGTGAATTATTATCCGAATGGCTATAGGTTGAGAAATGAGACTTGGGTATCCTTGTACACCAGTTACTGAAAGTAGGCAGGCAAGTACGGCAAGCAATGGAGAAGACAAATGGTACGCTGGCCTTCATAGCGAGGGGATTTGAGTACAGGAGCAAGGGTGTCTTGCTGCAATTGTGCAGGAGGTCGGTGAGGCCACACTTGGAGCATTGCATACAGGTCTGGTTTCCTTGTCTGAGGAAGGATGTTCTGACGATAGACTGAGTGCAACTCAGGTTTCCCAGGCTGATTCCTGGTACAGCAGGACTGACCAATGAAGAGAGTCGGGTCAGTTAAGACAATATTCACTGGGGTTTAGAAGAATGGGGAGGGGGGTGATTCTCATAGAAACCTATAAAATTCTAACAGGACTAGACCTGGTAAACAGAGGAAAGATGTTCCTGATGACTGGGGAGTCCAGAACCAGAGGTCGCAGTGTAAGGATATGGGATAGGCCATTTAGGACTGAAATGAGAAAAAATGTCTTCACCCAGAGAGTAGTGAGTTGTGGAAAACCCGCAGCAATGTAATTGACTCTTAACTGCTTTCTGGGTAATTAGGGATGGGTAGTAAATACTGGACTAGCCAACAATGCCCACATCCTGTGAACAAATTAAACTAAAGTATTTTTCACCATCCACTGCACAATCATTTGTGTTGGGAAGAAAAGGAAGTGTTTTTTCTTCACAATGTCTCTATCTCTCTCTCTCCACCCTCCCACCTTGGTGTCATGGTTTGCTAAAGGTGTATTTCTGTATTACCCCTGACAAGGTCATGCGAACACAAGGAGTAGGAGTAGGCCACATAACTCATTGAGTTTTGCGTTAGCTTCTCTGTTATAGATCACAATTTGTTCTTTAGAATGGAAACTACCCATATTAACACATCACTGTAATTATGTTCCCCCACCAGAGATAGCAATGTCGGTTTTTGTTTTCTCCCTATTCCTTAGCTATCCTGGGGAAAATCTCCTGTGTCTCACCGTCAGAGTCCTCTTCTTACTAAATGCTGTAGCTTTTGCCATTCAGCTGGAAACAATGCACCAAAATGAGTGCATTACATAAAAATTAGGCCAGAGTGTCAGAGCCATTGAACTATGTTGGCACTTCAGCCCATCAGTTCCCTTCTGGCTCTCCATTGAACAATCCAGTCAAATCCCCCACTCCCCACCACACAGTTCTGTGAGTTTACTTCCCGTGACCAGTCCTGAAGAATGATAATACCTGAAACGTTGGCTGCTCCTTTCCTCCAGATGCTGCCTGGCCTGCTGTGTTCTTCCAGCCTCCTGCTAGTTTACCTTGGATTTCAAAGTCTGCAGTTTATTTGTCTCTAACCAAGTTTACTTCCTATTATTGACTTCTGGCATTGTCAGTACAACTCAGCTGTTGGTCATTAAGCTTGGCCGAGGACTCTCATGGGCAGGATGTCCCCGAGGGGCTTTCGACTCATTCAGACTGTCTCCAGTCCTCCTCCCCAGCCTCAACCCCTCAGCCTAACGCAGGACAGCATCTTTCAAACAGGGCAGACTGAAGTCTGACCCTTCCATCGAGCAAAAGGGATGTGAACGAGAGAGAAATGCATGAGGGAGGAGGGACAAGCAATTCGCACACTAATGAAATTGACCCTTTTGTGTCACATGGCACTTGCACCTCTGAATTACTAAACTCTGTATTCAACAATACCTTGTTTTCCCACTTCAGGACTTAAGCACACAAATGAATGAGAACACTATTCTGCAGAGCTACACTGTTGGCTGTGGGTCTTTTGGATATGATCTTAGAGCATGTCTCCACCTACCTGCTCAGTGCTCAGATCCTGCTAAAAGATCCCATGTTCCAATTTTGCAGAGTTAGGGGGTAGCAGAGTTACCCCACCCCCCTCAATGCCCTGTCCAATATTTATCCCTCAATCAACATTCACGGATTATCCCATTACTCTTTGAAGGAGTTTGCTGTGTGTAAATTTGTTGAGTTTTCTACATGATTTCAGCAACTGCACCTCAAAGGTTAATTTTCTTTTCATTCATTCATGGGATGTAGGCATTGCTGGCTAACCCAGCCTTCACTGATAATCCCCAATTGCCCAGAGAATGGTTAAGAGACCACATTAGCATGATACAGCACTCAAAGAGGTTTGATGGATTGGTTGGCTTGGATAGGTGGTTTCAAATTCAGAGTAATGCTGACAGCATGGGTTCAATTCTTGTGCTGACTGAGA
The DNA here is from genome assembly GCA_024137785.1 of Ginglymostoma cirratum. Classification (NCBI taxonomy): domain Eukaryota; kingdom Metazoa; phylum Chordata; class Chondrichthyes; order Orectolobiformes; family Ginglymostomatidae; genus Ginglymostoma; species Ginglymostoma cirratum. The sequence continues at coordinate 5,028,526 of JAHRHZ010000064.1, forward strand.
TTACCATCAGAGTCCCGTTTCCTCATCCTTTTCCTCACTTATTTTTTAATTTATTCATCTGCGGGCTGTGGACATCATTGGCTGGGCCAGCATTTATTGCCCATCCCTACTTGCAGTTGAGAAAGTGGTGGTGAGCTGCCTTGAACCATTGCAGTCCATGTGCAATGGGTTGACCCACAATGTCATTAGCAGGGAGTTCCCGGAATTTGACCCAGCAACAGTGAAGGAATGACGATATATTTCCAAGGCAGGATGGTGAGTGGCTTGAAGAGGAGTTGGAAAGGCATGGTCTTCCCAAGTTTCTGCTGCTCTTGTCCTTCTAGATGGAAGTGGTCATGGGTTTGGCAGGTGCTGTCTGTGGATTTTTGGTAAATTTCTGCAGTGCGCCTTGTAGATAGCACACACCCGAGATGTGAAGACCTTCATGTTAAACTCACCACCAGTTATCTCTCTCTAAGAAGAGAGTGGGACTATGGCAACTATACCTGTTTCTGAAAAGTGCTGTATAATTGCACACTTTCCTTTATCATTTGTGTTAATACCGATAACTGTACAAACAAAATAGTGAGACGCTGGCTCACCAAGCATATGAGTCTCTACTGTAGAATCAGAATGCCATAGGAAGAGGAAGTGAATATTCAACCACATCTCGGGCGATTAAAGTTATACTCACTTCTGATTTTTCTCACACCTCTGAACTGATGCAAGGCGAGATTTCAATAATTGCAATGCACGAGGTCAAACATTTTATAGCTGTTAAGATTGCCCGGGATTATAGAAATAGCTCTGCCAGATGATGGCAGGTAGGGCTGCAAAGTCAATCCTTGAAAAAGAACTCAACCAAACGACTGCTCAGGAATTCCAGATCAACAATGCAGAGTACTTTTTGCCCTGACGTTCAAATGTGATATTAATAGCTAGTGCGAACCCTGATTAATTTTGACATCCATTTCCTTTCCTGCTTTATACTCATCTTTCCTGATGCTGTCAGCATTGTTTGGTCATGATTGTATTGGGCATGTAATTGAGTCAGAGACAGAAAACTATAGCTCACTGGCATTTACTTATTGTTCTGAACTGTCAATCCAGTGGGACTGTTATTGGATAAATAAACTGACAATCCTTTTGAGCATATATTTTGCTCTTAATAACAGAAAGAATCTCTGCTCTATCAATGTGACTCCTCGTACACATGTTATGATCAAGAATTACTTGCAAACCTTGTGTATGCGCAGCAAGCAAATGGGTTATTTAGGCTTATCTTTCAATTTTTCTTTAATTTATTCACCTGTGTGAGGTGGGCATCATTGGCTGCCTGGCATTTATTGCTTGACCCTACCTACCCTTGAATTGAGCAGCTTGCTGGGCCATTTCAGAGGGCAGCTGAGAGACAATCACATCTGGAGTCACATCTAGGCTAGATCGGGGAGGGCAGCTGATTTCCTTCCTTAAAGAACGAATGAATGACTTTATTGTCACATGCATATTACAGTAAGAATACAATAAAACACAGTGAAAAGCTTTCCCATGATTCGCCACCATTTTGAATAACTTAAGAATAAGGGGAAAAGAGTATACCTTAAAGAGAGCCCATCAGCCCTGAGCCAGCTCGTCATCAATGATACCTGTTCCACCATCCCTCCTCCACCTACACCAGACCCAACCAACATAGAACAAAATCAAAGTTACTGGAAAAGCTCAGCAGATCTGGCAGCATCTGCGGAGGAGAAAACAGAGTTAACGTTTCAGGTCCGGTGACCCTTCCTCAGAACTGACTCAGTCAACCAACCAACATCGAAGCTGCCCCAACTTCACACGCCATCTTTCACCGCTGGGCCGATAGTCCTCCACCACCACAGCGCCAGATGTACAGGTTAGTGAACCAGATGGGTTTTTTCAACCATGATCAATGGTTTCATGACCAGTGGAAGGTTCTTATTTCCAGATTTCTGTTTTTAAATTGGAGCCACATTCCACCATCTTCCACCCAAGTCCTGAGAACATTAGCTGAGTTTCTCTGTTAATAGTCGAGCAATAATGCCACAATCCTTGAGGGGAGTCGATGGCCTAGTGGTATTATCACTGGACTGTTAATCTGGAGACCAGACAACATTCTGGGGACCCAGTTCAAATCCTGCCATGGCAGATGGTGGAATTTGAATTCAATAAATATCTGGAATTAAACTAATGATGACCATGAATCCATTGCCAATTGCTGGGGGAAAACCCATCTAGTTCATGAATGTCCTGTAAGGAAGGAAACTGCCATCCTTGCCTACATGTGACTCCAGACCCACAGCAATATAGTTGACTCTGAATTCCCTATTGGCAATGGGCAATAAATGCTGGCCTAGCCATAAATGCCCTTGTCCAATGAATGAAATAAAACTAGGCTATTGCCTCCCATTAATTCCTAATTTTAAGGTGGCTATCCCTCCCTTTACCAGCAGGTGAGGAATATAATTGCCAGATAATAGATGAAAAAAAGACCTGCATTTATGTAGCACGTTTCCAGATCACTTCACAGGCAGCAAAGTGTCATCGCTATGATAAGAAGAACAGTGATCAATTTGTGCACAGTAAGCTCTTGTGAGCAGCAATATGATAAAGGTCAGCCAATCTGAATGGAGTCTGGGAGCCAAATAGTTGTCCAGACAACCAGGCGTAATATCCCTGCCTCTTCTTCCAAAATATTACCAGAGGATCTTCTGCATTGGTCTGAGAGGGAGGTAAGATTAACATCTCCAGTACAGCTCTCCATCAGAGCGACACTGGAGTGCCGCTCTTCAATAACTGCACACTTCGGTTTTTGGAATGCCTATTGAACCCACAGCTCACTGGCTCACAAGTGGCTGGTAATACCCAGTGGACTGAATCTCAGTTTGCTACCAGAGATGAGCACAGGGGACTGCCATAACGCTGTAGTTTTATCGCTAAGCTGATTTGTTGACCTTATTCCTGCAGCATGTTTCTGCCCAGTGCAAGCACAACGGGGTGAATGCAACACCCCGCAACAAACCGAGAAAGTGAACTGGACTCCATTCAGCCAGCTGTAGGATGAATCTCTATTTTGGTTGAACTGCAATTAACACTTTTATCTACCTAACCATGACAAAAACTGCCCAGGGTATGTATTGTTCACAAAAATGAGGATATATCCAGCCCAGCCCAATACCTACTTACTCATTAGCCTTCTCTTGGGTGTTGTGACGGTGCTATCACATGGCACCTAAACAGTAACATAGATAATAGGAGCAGGAGCAGACCATTCGGCCCTTAAAGTCTGTTCCACCATTCCTATGATCATGGCTGATCATCCAACTCAGTCCCCCGTTCCTGCTTTCTACCCCATACGCTTTGATTCCTTCAGCACTAAGAACTATATCTAACTCCTTCTTTAATGTTTATACACCCATAAAGCAGTGATCGATGCTCTGCCTGGCTTTCAGTAGGGCCATTCGGCTCCTGATCTCACTACAACAAAGATGGCCCAAAGGCATGACGATGGTGGAAACCCTGAAGCTATCCAGTGCCTGGAGATTGCATTTCCACATCTGATCCCACCCGTTCTGCCATTTGAAAAGTTGCTCCAGCCTCTCTGGATTGTTAGCCCCATTCTCTCTGGATTGTTAGTCTGATCTCTGTATTGACTTAATGAGAAGTTCCACCTTGTCATTATAGAATCGTGGAATCATACAGTGCAGAAGAGGCCCTTCAGCCCATCAAGGCAAAAACTACTGTACATCCAACTAAAGCTACCTTAAATTATGTCCCAAAAATGTCCAGTACGAAATGAAAACTGACAGAAGTGAATGGCACATGTTTTGTTGGTGCCCGTTGGTAGCATCTTTGGTAACCAGGTTATCACTGCTACCTTTCCTTCTTATTGGAATTAGTATGAGATACTGGCACCAAGTAGGGTAAGATGACTTCACCACGTCTTTGGCAGAGGAGATTGAGGAATTTGTTAAACAGTGTAGGTTTATTAAGTTGTACTCAATTGCTATTTATGATACATCTGAGATCAGGAGCAGCGTGATCCTACTGAAAGCCAGGCAGAGCATTGGTGAGTGTGTTATTGGTGTATAAACATTAAAGAAGGAGTCAGATATAGTGAGGGCCTCTTGTGAGGGTCACAGGGTGGTTCAATGGTTAGCACTGCTGTCTGACAGTGCCAAGGACCCAGGCTTAACTCCACCATCAGGAAACCGCCTGTATAGATTCTGCACATTCTCCCTGTATCTGTGCGGGTTCCCTCTAGGTGCCGCAGTTTCCGCCCACAGCTTAAAGATGTGCAGGCTAGGGTGGATTGCCCATGCTAAATTACCCATAGTGTGCACAGAAGGTGGGTTAGCAATGGGAAATGCAGTGTTACAAGGGTGGGGTTAGGTAGGGGTTTGGGTCGGGGTGGGATGTTCTTCGAAGATTCAATATGGACCGGACAGGCCATAGGCCTTTTTCCACACTGGAGGGGTTCTATGATTCTGTCACTTTTACCTGTCCACCAGATGACGCTTCTACCATTTGGCATGCAAGTACTCCTGAACCAAAGCTTCACAAAGTTGATACCTAATTTTGAGGTATTCCTGAAATAGTTGTCTCGAAATCTTCATTTAATCAGCTTTGATCCCATGGCTTGTTTGTAATGGTACAGTGAGAGAAATGCCAAGCCATAGAAAATTAAGTGGGAAGGCAACTGGCGAGGAGTCTACAGAGGAATATACACAGGTTAAGTGAGGTTTTTATATTCATTCACAGGATATTGGTATCACTTGTTCATTGTCCATTCCTATTTGCTCAGAGAACCGTTAACATTTGATGACATTGCTGTGGGTCTGGAGTCACATGTAGGCCAGACCAGATCAAGATGGCAGTCTCTTTCCCTAAAGGACATTAGTGAACCAGTTGAGTTTTTCCAGCAGTTGACAATGCATTCACAGTCATTATTAGATTCTTAATTTCAGATCTTTTCCCCCTATTGAATTCGAATACCACCATCTGCCATGATAAGATTTGAAGCCTGGAACATTAGGTGAGTCTCTGGATTAACTGTCCGGCGATAATATCACTGGGCCATTCCATCCCAGTGAGTGAGCAAAACTTGGCAGATGGAGTGTAATGTGGGAAAATGTCTGGTTATGTACTTTGGTGGCAAGAAAGTTAGTGGTGAGCCTGTGGGATTCATTACCACGGAAAGTAGTCGAGGTGAAAATACTGTATATTTTCAAGGTGGAGTTGTATATAGCATTTGTGGCTAAAAGGATCAAAGGATATTGGGAGAAAGCGGGAACAGGCTGTTAAATTGGATGATCAGCCGTGATCATGTTGATAGGCCTACTCACTGCCAGAGGAGGTGGTGGCAACAGGCACATTGGCAACATTTAAGAGGCATCTGGATGGTTACATGAATAGGGAGGAAATAGAGGGATATGGACTGAATAAGGGCAGAAGGTTTGTTTCTTAGTTTAGAGATAACAGGGTGTAGAGCTGGATGAACACAGCAGGTCAAGCAGCATCAGAGGAGCAGGAAGGCTGATGTTTTGGGTCTGGACGCTTCTGCCAGTCCTGCTGAGCTTTTCCAGCAACTTCTGTTTTTGTTTAGTGGCCATCCCCTAGTTGATGTTGAGAATGTGGTGGTGAGTTTGACTTGTTGAACTGCCGCAGTCCACACAGAGTCATAAAGTCATATGGTATGGAAACAGGGCCTTCTACCAACCAGTCCATGCCAACCATCATCCCAAACTAAACTAGTCCCACCTGTCTGCTCCTGGCCCATATCTCTCCAAACCTTTTCTATTCATGCACCTGTCCAGATGTCTCTTAAATGTTGGAATTGTATCGGCATCTGTTACTTCCTCAGGAAGTTCATTCCACATGCAAACCACCCTCTGTTTAAGAAATTTGCCCCTCATGACATTTTTAAAATCCCTCTCACCTTAAAAGCGCGCTGTCTAGTCTTGAAATCTCCCACCCTCAGGAAAAGACACCCACCATTCACCCTACGCATACCCCTCATGATTTTATAAACTTCTATAAGGTCGTCTGTCAACCTCCTACGCTCCAGTGAGAAAAGTCCCAGCCTATCCAGAACATGACAGAGATTGTGAGCCAGAGACCATTACGGAATGGTGGTGTATATCCAAGTCGGCCTGGTATGTAACTTTGCAGAGAATGTAGAGCTGGTGGTATTGCAGTGTCCTGTTTTTCCAAATCGTGCGGGTGGGGATAGGAGTGTAAGGACCTTGAGGCGTTGTCGAAGAAACCCTGTAGGGTAGCAATTTTTAGATCCTGCATGAACAACATGGAGTAAGAGAAGGTTCTGAAGAAGAGTCACGGGATTTGAAATGTTAAAAATGTTTCTCTGTCCTCAGATGCTGCTAGACCTAACGAGTTTCTCCAGAAAAGTTTGTTGCCCAAAAGGAGCCCTCAAACACTTTCCCCAGGTGTTTTTCCCTTGTGTGACAGACAAAAGGCAGAGAGTCAACTTAGACTTTCATTAAAATAACTGTTCTTCATTTAACTCTTTAAATCTTTTGGTACCAATAGCAATGTAAAACATACATTTGTTGCAACATTCACTGGTTATTTCATCTAGCAATTTCAACTTTAATAGAAGAGAATATAGAATTGAATATTCTTAATTGTCAATTGTGTAAGTTGGCACTCCGCCAATGAATTGACCGAAACCCCGACCACACCATTCGCTCCCAGCCAATGGAGTTTTCTGGTGAACAACTCCCAAATGTTTACGCCAATTTGTAAACAGCCACATACTGTGGTCCATATATGGTAATAGTGGTGACAGTATGTCCCGCTGACCACCATGACACCTCCCTTATTTGGTCAACACAGGAAACTGCAGGTAATAACGTGTCCTGGCTACAGTTTTACTCAAGCTCAGAGTTCAAACTTGACCGAAATTCCCAGCATTCTTGATTATGGCTCTTAACCAATCTTGTAGACTTTTCTGCCGCTGGCCACCTGACCACAATTTCTGTTTTTGTGTGTTTTCAAATCTCCAGTATCCACAGTCCTTTATTTTATAATATTGGTGTAAGAGAGCTGGTTGTAAAATACAGACGGATGATTTTCAACTTCTCTCATCTATTCTAATGCCTGTGACCTTCAAAGACTAAAATGGTTTTTCAAAAGAAAAATGGACCTAAAATGGCTGCAATGATCTCCTGACCCTTTATATTGAAAATTGCTCATATTGGACACAGATGGTTTCCTGCAAATATCTATCTTGGAAAGACAATGGAGCTACACTCAACATGTTTCAATTGAAAGATATTTCAGTAACTGCATGGCGCCACGGCAGCCAGAGAGAGAGGAAACTGATTTGTAACAGTTGGAAAACTGTTTATCTCATTCTTTCTCTCTCATCATCTCAAGAAGTCTGCACTAGTGATAAAACAAATTGTAGAATCATCCAGTTGCCTGAGAATGCAAGGATCCCACAAAGTTCACTATTGCTGAGGACGCAAGACATCAGCTAGACAGCCATAGCCTCAGGTTCAACTGTAATAACTCAAACAGTCTTAGAACATGCAAAACTACATTTTTATTATTTTCTCATTATTCTAGACACTCCCTCCTTTTTAAACTTTATCACAGTGCTTGTGTATGCGTTTGATATCATGTTTTATCATTTTTATGGGAGTTAGTGACAAATAAAATTCCTTAATTTTAATCAGGAAAACATTGTAATGACTTTAATTTTGGACGGTGCAGCGTGGTTATTAAAGTTTGATATTGATCAATTTATTTATTGTCGTGTGTATTTGTTACAAACACAGCGAAAGCTGTTTTATAATGCTGCTGCTCTCCCATGCCAGTGTGAAACACAGAGAAAAAAACAGCCATGGAGTAAAAAGGTAGAAAAATAGAGCAGCAGCAGCGGGAGCGGTGACAGCGAGGACCTGGGGGCTGCCGGGAGGTAAGTTTCCCATTCAGATACTTACCTCATGGAATCAGAACCCTCCATTTTTTGCAGCAGCAGTGGGAGCGGAGAGAGTGAGGACCAGGGGGCTGCTGGGCGGGTAAGTACTTCATTTCGGCAGTGGAGCTGATTGGGAGCGGTCGAATTGCTCTCTGGGAAGGTGAGTGAACTGATATATTTGGGCAGTGGCTAAACCTGAGACACTACACGTGTAGTGTCTCCCACCCACCCTCCTCCTCTAACCAACAGAAAAGAATCTGTGGTGTGTTGATAAGGTAAGGCTTTTCTTTTTTTTATCGTGTGCTGGTAAGTCAAGTGATTGGTAAAAATTTTTCATTTCCTTTATCTATTATTTGATATTACAGTGGGACTAAGCTAAGCTTAAGAGTAAAAATGGCAGGAGATCCCAGACCCATGTTATGCTCCTCTTGCTCAATGTGGGAGGTCAGGGATGCGGCTGATGTCCCGGACTCCTACACGTGCAGGAAGTGTGTCCAGCTGCAGCTCTTGTTAGACCGCATGACGGCTCTGGAGCTGCGGATGGACTCACTTTGGAGCATCCGCGATGCTGAGGAAGTCGTGGATAGCATGTTTAGCAAATTGGTCACACAGCAGGTTAGGATTGCTGAGGGAGAAAGGGAATGGGTGACCAAAAGGCAGAGAAATAGCAGGAAGGCAGTGCAGGTGTCCCCTGCGGTCATCTCCCTCCAAAACAGGTATACCGTTTTGGATACTGTTGGGGGAGATGGCTCACCAGGGGAAAGCAGCAGTAGCCAGGTTCATGGCACCGTGACTGGCTCTGCTGTACAGAAGGGCGGGAAAAAGAGTGGAAGGGCTATAGTCATAGGGGATTCGATTGTAAGGGGAGTAGATAGGCGGTTCTGTAGTCGAAAACGAGACTCCCGAATGGGATGTTGCCTCCCAGGTGCAAGGGTCAGGCATGTCTCAGATCGACTGCAGGACATTCTGAAGGGGGAGGGTGAACAGCCAGCTGTCGTGGTGCATATAAGCACCAATGATATAAGTTAAAAAAACAGGATGAGGTCCTACAAGCAGAATTTAGGGAGTTAAGAGCCAAGTTAAAAAGTAGGATCTCAGAGGTAGTAATCTCAGGATTGCTACCAGTGCCACGTGCTAGTCAGAGTAGAAATGAAAGAATAGGCAGGATAAATGAGTGGCTTGAGAGATGGTGCAGGAGGGAGGAGTTCAGATTTTTGGGACATTGGGACCGGTTCTGGGGGAGGTGGGATGATTACAAATCATACAGCCTACAGCTGGGCAGGACTGGAGCCAATGTCCTAGGGGGTGCTTTTGCTAACGCTGTTGGGGAGGGTTTAAACAAATGTGGCAGAGGGATGGGAACCAAATGAGGAGGTTAGTGGACAGTAAGGAGGTAGTAACTGAAGCCTGTAAGGAACTAGGTAATGAAGTCAGTGTGACTAAGGGAAAGAGTAGGCAGAGAGCAGATGATGAATGCAAAGGGACAGATGGTCTGAGGTGCATTTGTTTTAATGCGAGAAGTGTAGTAGGTCAGGCAGATGAACTTAGGGCTTGGATTAGTACCTGGGACGATGATGTTATTGCCAGAACTGAGACTTGGCTGAGGGAACGGCAAGGTTGGCAACTAAATATCCCAGGATATGGATGTTTCAGGTGGGATAGAGAGGGAGGTAAAAGGGGTGGAGGAGTTGCATTACTGGTTAGAGAGGATATCACAGCTGTGCTGAAGGAGGGCACTATGGAGATCTCGAGCAGTGAGGCAATATGGGCAGAGCTCAGAAATAAGAAGGGTGCGGTAACAATGTTGGGGCTGTACTACAGGCCTCGCAACAGCGAACATGAGATACAGGCACACATATGTACACAGATTATGGAGAGATGTAGGAGCAACAGGGTAGTGGTGATGGGAGATTTTAATTTTCCCAACATTGACTGGGATTCACTTAGTGTTACGGGTTTAGATAGAGCAGAATTTGTAAGGAGCATCCAGAAGGGTTTTCTAGAACAGTATGTAAATAGTCCAACTCAGGAAAGGGCCTTACTGGACCTGGTGTTGGGGAATGAGCCCGGCCAGGTGGTTGAAGTTTCAGTAGGGGATTACTTTGGGAATAGTGATCACAATTCTGTAAGTTTTAGAATACTGATGGACAAAGATGAGAGTGGTCCTAAAGGAAGAGTGCTGAATTGGGGTAAGGCCAACTATAGCAAAATTCGGCAGGAGCTGGGGAATGTGGATTGAGAGCAGCTGTTTGAGGGTAAATCCACATTTGATATGTGGGAGACTTTTAAAGAGAGGTTGATTAGAGTGCAGGACAGACATGTCTCTGTGAAAATGAGGGATAGAAAGGGCAAGATTATAGAACCATGGATGACAGGTGAAATTGTGAGACTAGCAAAGAGGAAAAAGGAAGCACACATAAGGTCTCGGCGACTGAAAACAGACAAAGCTTTGGAAGAATATCGGGAAAGTAGGATCAATCTAAAACAAGGAATTAAGAGGGCTAAAGGGGGTCATGAAATATCTTTCGCAAACAGGGTTAAGGAAAATTCCAAAGCCTTTTATTCGTACATAAGGAGCAAGAGGGTAACTAGAGAAAGGGTTGGCCCACTCAGGGACAAAGGAGGGAAGTTATACGAGGAGTCAGAGAAAATGAGTGAGATTCTTAATGAGTACTTTGCATTGGTATTTACTGAGGAGAGGGACATGACGGATGTAGAGGTTAGGGATAGATGTTTGATTACTCTAGGTCAAGTCGGCATAAGGAGGGGGAAAGTGTTGGGTATTCTAAAAGGCATTAGGGTGGACAATTCCCCAGGTCTGGATGGGATCTATCCCAGGTTACTAAGGGAAGCGAGAGAGGAAATAGCTGGGTCTTAACAGATATCTTTGCAGCATCCTTGAGCACAGGTGTGGTCCCGGAGGACTGGAGAATTGGTAATGTTGTCCCCTTGTTTAAGAAGGGTAGCAAGGATAATCCAGAAGCGTCGGGCATTTGTCTGTGTTGAGTTTGCACATTCTCCCCGTGTCTGCGTGGGTTTCCTCCATGTGCTCCGGTTTCCTCCCACAGTGCAAAGATGTGCAGGTTAGGTGGATTGGCCATGCTAAATTGCCTGTAGTGTTCAGGGAAGTGTAGGTTAGGTGGGTTGTTGGGGGGGTGTGTCTGGGTGGGATGCTCTGAGGTTCGGTGTGGACCTGTTGGTCCGAAGGCCCCGTTTCCACACTGTAGGGATTCTATAATTCCCTTCTGCTGTCAGGTAATTATAGACCGATGAGCCTGACGTCAGTGGTGGGGAAGCTGCTGGAGAAGATACTGAGGGATAGGATCTATTTACATTTGGAAGATAATGGACTTATTAGTGACAGGCAGCATGGTTTTGTGCAGGGAAGGTCATGTCTTACCAATTTGATAGAATTCTTTGAGGAAGTGAAAATGTTGATAGATGAGGGAAGGGCTGTAGATGTAATATACATGGACTTCAGTCAGGCATTTGATATGGTTCCCCACGGTAGGCTGATGGAGAAAGTGAAGTCGCATGGGGTCCAGGGCGTACTAGCTAGACGGATAGAGAACTGGCTGGGCAACAGGAGACAGAGAGTTGTAGTGGAAGGGAGTTTCTCAAAATGGAGAACTGTGACCAGTGGGGTTCCACAGGGATCTGCTGTGGGACCACTGCTGTTTGTGATATACATAAATGATCTGGAGGGAGGTATAGATGGTCTGATTAGCAAGTTTGCAGATGACACTAAGATTGTGGAGTAGCAGATAGTGAAGGGGACTGTCGGAGAATGCAGCAGAATATAGATAGGTTAGAGAGTTGGGCGGATAAATGGCTGATGGAGTTCAATCCAGGCAAATGCATTTTGGAAGATCCAATTCAAAAGTGAGCTATACGGTAAATGGAAAAGCCCTGGGGAAAATTGAAGCACAGAGAGATCTGGGTGTTCAGGTCCATTGTACCCTGAAGGTGGCAACGCAGATTGATAGAGTGGTCAAGAAGGCATACGACATGCTTTCATTCATCGGACGGGGTATTGAGTACAAGAGTTGGTAGGTCATGTTACAGTTGTATAGGACTTTGGTTCGACCACATTTGGAATACTGTGTACAGTTCTGGTCGCCACATTACCAAAAGGATGTGGATGCTTTGGAGAGGGTGCAGAGGCGGTTCACCAGGATGTTGCCTGGTATGGAGGGCACTAACTATGAAGAGAGTTTGAGTAGATTAGGATTATTTACATTAGAAAGACAGAGGTTGATGGGGGACCCGATTGAGGTCTACAAAATCATGAGAGGTATAGACAGGGTGGATAGCAAGAAGCTTTTTCCCAGAGTGGGGAACTCAATTACTAGGGGTCACGATTTCAAGGTGAGAGGGGAAAAGTTTAAGGGAGATATGCATGGAAAGTTCTTTACGCAGAGGGTGGTGGGTGCCTGGAATGCATTGCCAGTGGAGGTGGTAGAGGCGGGCACTATAGCATCATTTAAGATGTATCTAGACAGATACATGAATGGGCCGGGAGCAGAGGGATACAGATCCTTGGAAAATGGGCGACAGGTTTAAATAGAGGATCTGGATCGCGCAGGCTTGGAGGGCCGAAGGGCCTGTTCCTGTGCTGTAATTTTCTTTGTTCTGAAGTTAAAAATTTCAACATTATAGTCCCCCTAAAGTGCTCAGACGAGAGCCTGGACCTGGGGTCTTCCATCCCAACACCGAGACCAACACCAACTAGAAGCAATTGGCCAGCCCCAAATCCCTTCACCTGGTCACCGCCACAGAAACATGTCACCATTCTTTGATGCCATCTTGCATCTACTGTCAAAGTCACCGTCATGAGTCTGAGCTGGACCAATCTTGGACAATGCAGCCACCCCTGAAGCTGCCAAGTCCCTCACTGGGCACGGGGTCCAACTTTGCCTCCATCCGCCACCAGCACCAGGAACAAACCTGTCTTCCGATGCCCTGGGCACCCAGATGCCATCAGACCTGTTCCACAGGACGGTAAGTAAGTATAATTAAAGCTTTTTTTAAAAGCAGAGAAAGAAGGAAGGAAAGTAAATGTGACGGAGAGGATAATCTCTGGGCCCCTGGACTCAGGAACACGAATGCTACACTGCAACTTCACTGTCATCTTGACTGAATAGCTGAGGGCGAAAGAATGATTTTATTTTTGCAAATGATTGAGGGGATTAAAAAGAGGGGAGCTTATTCAGCCGTTCTCACCTCATTGTAACACTACGTTGACTCTTAACTTCAGAACATTGTCAATGTCGGGAAGAGGGAGAATAAACATGTGTTGGTTCATCTGGAATTGAGAAGAACGAGTGATGTAGGTTCTGAGGGACAGCTGCTTTTGGGTAGGAGCTGCCACAAAGCTTTGATCAGTGAGGCAATTTGCTCATGTCTTCGCTGTGTGAAAATTTACTTGAACAATGATGGAGGAATGCAGTCGGAATTTAAATGGTGGCAAATCTGTTGCAGCTGGATCAATTAAAATGAAGCTGCTGGTAACGTACTCATCCAAGTCTCAGGATTTCCGAGGGACCTAGGTGACAGGTGGTGGGAGTGGGGAACGTGGGGTGTGGTGTCAGCAGTAAAGGTCAAGCCTGGCTCTCAGCAAGATTCCCCCTCCCCCAATGTTCTGGGGCTGGAATCTGTCAATGAGGCACTTTCTGCCTTTGGGTGAGGAACCATGTCGGGTTGCAAGAAAAGCCAGCAGCTTTCCTTTTCCACCTCCCTCCCACCCTGCTGTCTATAGGGTCAGCATCAACTCCAGGGGGATGAGGTCCACATGGCCATTCATTGACCATCTGTGGAACTCAGTTGTTGACCGGACTGGACCCACATGAAGCCTTGATCAGTGGAGGAATCCCCACACTCCCCGTTACGCTCATAGCTGATGGAATGTCCCTTCCCTTAACACTACTAAATCAGTATTTTTCAAGGGATGTGGCCACTCACCATCAAGGATAATTAAGGATGGACATTAAATTCTTACAACAGCCACTTCCCTTGAAAAATCCCCGACGTGGAGATGCCGGTGTTGGACTGGGGAGGACGAGGTCAAAGATCACACAACACCAGGTTATAGCCCAACAGGTTTATTTAAAAGCACAAGTTTTCAAAGCTTCGCTCCTTTCTCAGACATAGTGTGAGAGAAAGGTGTAAGACACAGAATTTATAAATAGAAATGTAACAACCATAAATCTGGCTGTGATAAAAGGTACTGCAGATGCTGGAGAATCCGAGATAACAAGGCGTGGGGCTGGATGAACACAGCAGGCCAAGCAGCATCATAGGAGCAGGAAAACTTGACGTTTCGGGCCTAGACCCTTCATCAGAAAATGGAGAATGCAGCAGAATGTAGATAGATTGGAGAGTTGGGTGGAGAAATGGCAGATGGAATTCAATCCAGGCAAATGCATTTTGGAAGATCCAATTCAAAAGTGAACTATGCAGTAAATGGAAAAGCCCTGGGGAAAATTGATGCACAGAGAGATCTGGGTGTTCAGGCCCATTGTACCCTGAAGGTGGCAACGCAGGTCGATAGCGTCGTCAAGAAGGCATACGGCATGCTTTCATTCAATGGACGGGGTATTGAGTACAAGAGTTGGCCGGACATGTGGCAGTTGTCTCGGACCTTGGTTCGACCACATTTGGAATACTGCGTACAGTTCTGGTCAACGCATTACCAAAAAGATGTGGATGCTTTGGAGAGGGTGCAGAGGCAAATCTGGCTGTCTTTTTTTTGAATCATTAATCAGTCAGGAAGAGGATACGGATTACATGCAAAATCCAAATTCCTTTCAAGTCATTGTCCCGAGATAATTAAAGGTTGTGTCAATGTATGTGAGAGGTAAGAACCCAGGTTAGACAATGCATTGAAGGAATCTGGATTTTGCATTTTAATCAGTAGTCTCCTTCCTAACTGATTAAAGATTTAACAAGAGGCGGCCAGTTTTAGGGTTGTTACTTTTCTGCCTCTAAAGTCTGTGTCTTATACCCTCTCTCTCACACCACGCCCGACGAAGGAGCTGAGCTCCAAAAGCTTGTGTTTTCAAATAAACCTGATAGATTATAACCTGGCGTTGTGTGATTTTTGACCTTGAAGGGACCCAAAAGAACTGTAATCCGAAACCATGACTTGAGTGAATTTTCAGCATGATAAAGATAGAAGATTTCCATCCTCAACCAGACCACACAATAAGGCCAAAGGTGTCAGATCATTAAACATGAAGATTGAGCTCTTAAGGGTGTGAGATTACAGCTGTTGGTTAGAATAATGAAAAATATGAAGGATCTGTGTGCCTCAAAAGCCAAAGTGGGAACGCATCAGCGCAAATACTGAAATAATTCTCGCACAATGTCCACTAGTTTGGTGGAGTTTCATTCATCATGAAACTTATTTAAACATGCGAAATACTGATGAGGCTACATCCAGAGTACTATGAGCAGCTTGGGTCCCCTTATTAAAGGAAAGATATCTTTCATTCGAGGCAGTTCAGAGAGGGCTCACTAGGATGATCCCTGGTTTGGAGGGATTGACTTTTGAGCAAAGGTTAAACAGGTTGGGACTCTACTCACATGAATATAAAAGGATGAGAGGTGATCTCATTGAAAGCTATAAGGCCTTGACAGGGTCAATGTTGAGAGGATGCTTCCTTTCATGGGAGAGTCTAAGACGAGGGGGTATAGTCTCAGAATAAAGGGGCTCCAATTTAAGACTGAGATGAGGAGGAATTTCTTCTCTCAGAGGGTTGTGAGTCTTTGGAGCTTCTTGCCACAGAGAGCTGTGGGGGCAGAGGGCTTGTGTATAATTAAGGCTCAGATAGAGAGATTCTTGATCAGTTGGGAAATCAAGGTTTACGGGAAAATATGGCCATGAGGAATGTCAGAGCAGCCAAGATCCTATTTATTGGCGGAACAGGATTGAGGGATGGAATGGCCTACTGCTTTATCCATTTCTTCTGATCTTATAGATGTAAGTGAGAAGAGGACATGATTGATGTTGAATGTGATTCTTTATTTTTTGTGGTCAAATCACTTGTATTTAGGTGTTGGTGGGTAGAAGAACACAGGCAGGCACTGTACAGCATCGTACCCGTGGAACAGTACACCAGCTGTAAATGACACGTCCACAGCCACCTAGAAGTGAACGGATTCAGAGCTAGCTGAATGCAATTTCCAACAACACTTGTGTTGTGCGTTTTGGAAAGTGGTGTGCATGTGGAGAGGTACTCGCTGTTTTATTTATAAGAATGCAGAGGCAGCTCAGAGGGCATTAGACCTGTGAGATGAGCCCATTAGCAATGATACATTGTCTGTCGCAAGCGCTTTGTGCCTCAATCCCTGCACCTTCTGTCCCACACACTTTTAAAAAATCCCCTTTCTGGACGATGTGTGTTGTAAATGTAGAAAACGTAGAAAATTCAGCAAAGTCATTTTTCCATTGTTTCCTAATAAAACTCCATCAAACTGTTTCATCAGACTCCTGTTTTTAGCAACACACATGGCATCGTTGATTTTATTTTTCCATTGCCTCATGTGTGGATGGGCTTGCTGACAGCTCAGAAAGTGTAATGTGTTGTCTTTGGGAAGATGACTGTTGTATGCCTGGCTTGCAGATTTGGATTTATCCAGCTGATATCCCAGTGGTAGTGAGATACTGTGCGTCTGGAATCAAATTATCGTTACACGAACAAAAACAGGAAGGCATTCCTCCAATATCTACTGTCGCTTCACAAAGAGGTGTTAGGTAGTAATCAGGGATTGAAACTGTGATTGCAGATTTTTTCTTTATCTCCCTTCCCCTCCTCCCCTTCCAGAGTCAGAAAGTATCAGTTCTGGAGCCCAGCTGACGCTCAGCAGCCAATTCAGCACACCACTCAAACTCCTGCGGAGGAACCTTTAATCTGCCATACAGGAGTAGATCATTCGGCTCTTCATTGATCGTCCTAATCTATAGTTTATCCACTTATTTTACTCAGTTCCATAGCCCTGGTGTCTTAGCTCAGTTGGCTGTATGGCAGGGCAGGGTAAGGATGTTCAAAACTAGAGGACATATTTTTATGGTGAGAGGAGAAAGATTTAAAAGGGACCTGAGGGGCAACTTTTTCACACAGCGGGTGGTTCATATGTGGACCTGCTGGACAAAGTGGCAGATGCAGGAACAGTTACAATATTTGAAAGACATTTGGATAGGTAGGAAAGGCTTAGCTATGATCGGCCGTGATCGTACTGAATGGTGCAGCAGGATCAAAGGGCCAATTTGACCCATTCCTGCACCTATTTTCCAGTTTCCATCTTCAGACGGATATGGGTAAGTGGGATAGTTTAGTTTGGGAAACTTGGATGGCATTGGCGCTTTGGGCCAAAGGATTGTTTCCGTGCTGCATGACTCTATGATTCTCTCCTCCCCTGAGGCATGGTGACCCCTAGGTTAAAAGATCACCAGTCTTCTCTCTCTCTCTCTCTCTGTCCGTCTCGCTCTCTAATGAAGGAATAGCTTTATGGTCTGGTAAGGCAATGGCGACTTCACCTTTCAATAACTCTATGGAGCACAGGAAGGCCCTGATTTATGGACATCTGACTTACAAATGCTCACACTTGCAAATACAATCCCACTCAAGGGTGTAATCTTCAAGAAAGACAGACAGGAGGCCTGAAGAACACAGCAAACCAGGCAGCACCTGAAGGAAAAGATTAGTCAACATTTCGGGTATTACCTTTATGTAATACCCGAAACTTTGACTGCTCCTTTCCTCCAGATGCTGCCTGGCCTGCTGTGTTCTTCCAGCCTCCTGTCTGTCTACCTTGGATTCCAACATCTGCAGTTTTGCTTTTGTCTCTAACCAGGTGAAATCTTAAAGACCCCTCAGACACGATCCCACTCAGGGGTGTAATCTTAAAGAGCTAACATTCGAACATTTCTTGTACTTATGTATGGTTGCTCTATATTGTCCTGAGCTGTGATCCAACTTGTGTACAAATCAATTTATGAACAGAAGTGGAACAGAAGGTATTCTCAACGTGGGCTGCCTGTAGTTATATAAAGTAGCTCAGTTGTTAACAGGCCGGGCACTAAGTGCTGTGTTCAAGACCCACTTTAGATACTGACCAAGTAAAATCCATACTGTACTGCAAGGCTGAGGGAGAGCAGCTCTCTCAGACATGTTGCCATCTGAATGAGACATTAACCAAAGGCCCAGCTCAAACACAAAGGGAACCGTGACAATGTTTCGAAGAAGATCAGGGGAGTTGCCCCTGGTATCTGGCTCAGTATTTATCCTCAAGAACTCAGGACCCGAAACGTTAACTCTGATTTTTTTCTTCCCAGATGCTGCCACACCTGCTGAGCTCTTCCAGCAAATTCTGCTTTTGTTCCTGACTTACAGCGTCTGCAGGTCTTTTGGTTTTTATTTAGTAAAGATGAAGAGCCTGGAAGGTGCTACTGTAGAGGTTTTGGGTGGAGAAGGGGTCCTTACAAGCATCAGGAGCATCAATTTTGCCTGACTTTCTTTCCTTCAACTCTAAAATATTCGACAATGAAATTATTCCACTGTCCCCAGTTCTCCAAAACTATAAGCATCTAGTTTTGCAGACCTTATTGATTGATAGGCATCCAATCATCGCCTGCAATTGATGGTCATCAGAACAATCGCTCGTACTTGATGACAATCACAACATGCAGCTCATATCCAAAGTGCCATTTACCACTGACAATTTAATGGCTTTTTTTTGTTTGCTACAGTTACTTAAGATGAAATTGACATGATTGGATTGTCTTTTGCTTTGCTGGCAGCCTTTAGCAGATATTTTGTCAATTTTACAGCTCATTGATACTAATTAACAGCAAGGTTCAGACAGAAAGAAATGAGGTTTTGCTTTTGTTTTAATTCCAGATGCAGCCATTCCTGTCAGTGAGGAAAGTAACCTTCTAAAGTTATCAGGAGAGGGAAATGGAAAATGAACACTGATTATAAACAAGGCAGCATGATACTGTCACATTTCAGACTTTCTATCAACACTTTTCATTCACAGGAACAACAAGTAGGCTGTTTCCAACAACTGGCCTTCAGTTTGCTCACATTGCCTGGGTGCTGAGAATGCAGCGGGCTGTACGCTTCCACATTAGATAGAGCCATACAGCATAGAAACAGACCAGTCCAGGTCCATGCCGAACATAATCCCAAACTATCTGGTCCCGCCTGCCTGCGCTTGGCCCATATCCTTCCAAACCTTTCTTATCCATGTAATTATCTAAACATCTTTTAAACGTTGTTACTGTACCCGCATCCACCACTGCCTTTGGTAGTTCATTCCACAAACAAACCACTCTCACAATATTGCCCCTCACACCCTTTTTAAATCTTTGTCCTCTCACCTTAAACGTATGCCCCCTAGTCTTGAAATCCCCTACCGTCTGGAAATGACGGCTGCTATTCACCTTATCTATATCCCTCATGATTTTCAAAATGTCCTATAAAGTCACCCCTCAACCTCCTATGCTTTAGTGATAACAGTTCCCCTTCTAGGGGCTAGAAAAACTTGTTTTCTCTGGAGTGGCAAAGGCTGAGGGGAGACTTGGTAGAAGTCAATAAAATTATGAGATACATAGATGGGGTTGACGGTCAGAATTGTTTGTCCCCGTATTGAAATGTCTAAAACTAGGGGAAGGCATGTATTTAAGGTGACGGGCAAAAGTTCAAAGGAGATGTGAGGGGAAACTTTTTCACCTGGGGTGTGGTAGGAGTCTGGAACGCGCTGCCGGGGGTGGTGGTCAAGGCAGGCATGATAGGGGCATTTAAGAGACTTTTAGGTTATCACATGATTACGCCAGGAGTGGAGAGATATGGACCAAGGACAGGCAGAAGGGATTTGTTTAATTTGGCATCTTGTTCAGCACAACATCGTGGGCCGAAGGGCCTGTTCCTGTGCTGCACAGTTCTATGTTCCATGTTCTATTCAGCCTCCCCATATAATTCAAACCCTCCATTTTCAGCAACATCCAGGTAAATCTTTCCTGAACCGACTCCAGCTTAAAAATATCCTTCTTACAACAGGGTGACTAGAACTGGACACATTATTCCAGAAGAGGCCTCACCAATGTCCTGTACAACCTCAACATGACTCTATAACTCCGATACTAATATGCTAAAGACCTTTAGGGAAGGAAACTGCCATCCTTACCTGGTCTGGCCTATATGTGACTCCAGACCCACAGCAATGTGATTGACTCTGAACTGCCCTCTGGGCAACTAGGGATGGGCAGTAAATGCTGCCTGGCCAGTGACACCTTCATAAAAAAAACTCCAAGGTTTGAGCAACAGAGGCAAGCGTGCCAAATGCTTTCTTAACTAATCTGTCTACATATGACACAAACTTCAAAGAATTATGCACTTGAATCCTGAGGGATCTCTGTTCTATAACACCACACTGGTCACTGTTTGGAAATATATGTGAACAAGGAACAAGAGTAGGCCATTCAGCCCCTCAAGTCAACAAGAGTATGATTGATCTGATTATAATCTCAAATCTACATTTCTGCCCAGCCCTGATTACCTTTCACTCTGTGGCTTTCCAACGATCAATCCACCTCTGCCTTAAAAATAGTCAAAAACTCAATCCCTTTTCAGAAACAGTTCCAAAGGGTCATGATCTTCTGTGAGAAATAGATTTGCCTCATCCCTGTTTTAAATGGGTGACGCCTTATTTTTAAAAGTGACTTCTAGATTCAGCCACAAGAGCAAGCGTACTCCCTATACCCACCTTGTCAAGAATCCCTCAGGATCTTTAATGTTTCAGTCAAGTCTCCTCTTGGTCTCCAGCAGATACAAGCCTGGACTGTCCAACCATTCCCCAAAAGGGACTTAACCCATTCCAGGTATTAACCTCGTAAAACCTCTCTGAATTGGCTTCAAGGTATGTACATCCTTCCTTAAATGAGGCGATCAGTGTTGAACGCAGTAACTCGAAAGTCAAATCACCAATGTCCTGGATAACTGGACCTTAAGCTACCTTTTCTAAAGAAGAGTCAATGGACACAAAATATCAACTCTAGATTTCTCTCCACAGATGCAGGCAGACCTGCTGAGTTTTTCCAGCAATTTCTGTTTTTGTTTCTGATTTCCAGCATCTGCAGTCCTTTTGTTTCTTTCTCATTAACCTCCCTTCTTTTGTATTCAATTCTCCTCTCAATAAACCACACCTTTCTAGTAGATCGCTCAGTTATTTGTTGGAGCTGCATACTAACCTTTTTCAATTCGAGAACTAATGCACCCTCTGCCTCTCAGAGCTCTACAACCTCTCAGCATTTAGGTAATAAGCTTCATTCTTTCATTCCTCATCCTGAATAGGATAACTTCACATTTTGCCGCACTGTACTCCATTTACCAGACCTTTGTACACCTGCTTAACCTGTCCAGGTCCTTTTTGTGGCCTCTTCTGTTCTCTTCATAACTTACTTTCCTCCTTATTGTTGTGTCATCAGCAAATTTGACACCACGTCATTCAGGCTAGGTCCTTACCTTGCAAGCAAAGGACAAAGTGTGGGCTGGATCTACAAAATGATAGCAAATCTCAAATCTATACTGAGGCGAGATACAGTGGCAGATAAACTAGGTAGGGAGTTTTCAAAGATATCTCAAACTCCTTTCAGAAACCTTTTAAAATTCTCAATAGCCCCTTAGAGTCGTTACTGCACAGTAGGATACTATTCAGCCAGTTGAGTCTATCTTCTTCCATTATTCTGTTAGTTCTATTTCCCCATTCTATCCATGTCGTGAAGGCCCAGATCAATATATCTCTGGAGTCCTGAAAGTTTGTCTTCCCATAACAGATAAAGCTGTTAGTTCTATGTAATTCCACTTGACCACAATAACCCAGGAAAGTGGGTGAAGGAGGTGATTTCAAACGCAATGAGCTAAAAATAAACATAATTCTCCTTGCCGGAAGAAAAAAGTCCATCTTCAAATGCTCTGAAATATTTCCATCGCTTGGATGGACTGAAAAGGGGAAGCAAACATTCTGCAGATGAGGTGCTTTGCTTGATCGAAGCATGTTGGCCTTTTATAACTAGTGTAACGCAGCCTCTTTTTGCCTGCAATTCTTACTGAGAATGTGAGACTGTACACAATGCTCATGTTTAATGCTGCGTCCTTATTTCGTGGTAAAATTGAGTGGTGCAGAACGTGAGCATTGCTGAGAAAGAAAAGGCTACTCTAGACTCAAGATGAAAGCTTGCTCTCTCTCCATGGATGCTGCACCACCTGTTGTGATCTCCAGTATTTTTTGTTTTCAGTGGCAACTTCAGTGTTGGTTGAGCCCAGTGTAGACAGCCGTGGAGGAGAGATGGTGCCGTTGATGATGAGCTGGCTCAGGACCGATATACTCTCTTTAAGCTGTATCACAGAATTCCTAGAATGTGGAAGCAGGCCATTTGACCCATCCAAAGAGTATCCCATCCAGACCAACCTTCCTACGCCCCCTACTCTACCCTGTAACCCTGCATTTCCCATGGCTAATCCACCTACCTACACATCACTGGACACTATGGGCAATTTAGCATGGCTAATCCACCTACCCTGCGCATCTTTGGACTGTGGAAGGAAACCGGACCACCCGATGGAAACCCACGCAGACATTGGGAGAATGTGCAAACTCCGCACAGACAGTCGCCCAAGGGTGGAATTAAACCTCAGTCCCTGACTCTGTGAGGCAGAAGTGCTAACCACTGAGCCACCGTGCCACCCCATGAGTGATATATCTTTCAATTATTTCTATTCTTAAAACTATTCAAAATGGTGTCAAATCATGGGAACAGTTGAAAGCCTTTTGCTGTAACTTACTGTTTTTTCTCACTGTAAAACACATGTGACATTAAAATCATTCATTCAATCATTCATTCATTGACAGGAATACCAGCGTAAAGGAGAGCACTTTATATACTGTATGAGAAGAGATTATTGATTGATTGGCAAGACGACCCTGAGTTGCAGAGGCATTGACATGGAGAATGCACCAGTTATATGATGACTGACAGTTACCTGCCAATCTTGTTTAAATTTATACCAGTTTGGCCAACTCTAATCGATCAAAGCATTGCGCTGAGGAGCAAACCAGAGAATGGACATCTCTTATTTTGCCATTTTGAAACAGAAACCATGTGTATGCATGTTCTTTTTACACATAAAACCTTTCAGGAATTTCAGGCTTTTCAAATCCAGGTCATGCCCATCATTTTTAAAGATTCCTGGCGTCTCCCCAAAGTCATGAAAGTCCAGGGCTATAATCCCTCTGGGGAGTGTGGATATTGATGTATAAATGGGAAGTGATAATTCACCAAAAGGTTACATTCTAAAGACAGGATCAATGTTCAAAGTAATTTCAATCGGAAGGTGCTGACCAGACCATCCACGCATTTGCCTGAAATATCATCATTGTATTAGATAACAACCAATACTAACAGGACCACAGGGGAGTGACAAACTAATGGTATTGTCACCGGACTTTTATAAACCAGGCAATGTTCTGGGGATAACAAGGTGTGGAGCTGGAAGAACACAGCAGGCCAAGCAGCATCATAGGAGCACAATAAGCAATGTTCTGGGGACGTGGGTTCGAATCCTGCCATGGCAGATGATGGGATTTGAATTCAATAAAAATCTGGAATTGGGATTTGAATGATGACCGCGAATCCATTGCCAATTGTTGCAAAAACCCATCTGGTTCACTACTGTCCTTTAGGGATGAAAGCTGCCATCCTTATCTGCTCTACCCTTCATGCGACTCCAGACTGACAGCAATGTGATGGACTCTTATCTGTCCTCTGGGCAATTAAGGATGGGCAGTCAATGCTGCCTGGCCACCAACACCCCCATCCTGTGAAAGAACAAAGAAAAACAATTATGGCTGGCAAATCCCTTGAACATATGCAAAAAGAAAATGGTTAGTCAAGGGAGCAATAAAATAACTAGCATTTCACAAAGCAGTGAACTACATCATCCCTTAGAAATATGCAGCTCTGTGAATGGCAAATCAAAGCACAGAATTCTAGTACATTAAAATATCAATTAAATCCTGTCTGATTATTCCTGATTCAAGCAGAACATTAAGTCTGAGCATCAAATTTCTCCCTATATTCCAACCCATTGAATATTATCACTGCTGAGCTGGTGGTACCATTTCACATTTATAAAAGATATCTCCAAAGAAATTTTTTCCTATTGTTTTAGAATATGTTTAACAATGTTTTAATTCTCTGCCAGCCATGGTGATAGCGAAAAAAAATCTGCTGTTAGTACAACTCTGAATTCAGGACTGAAGCAGCTAGGGTGATAGTGGTGCATCATGCTGTGATAACACAGTGAGCTGTAATCCCTACACATTCCCCATCCGTGATGCCAGAGAGAAGGTGCAAG
Organism: Ginglymostoma cirratum; assembly: GCA_024137785.1. Taxonomy (NCBI): domain Eukaryota; kingdom Metazoa; phylum Chordata; class Chondrichthyes; order Orectolobiformes; family Ginglymostomatidae; genus Ginglymostoma; species Ginglymostoma cirratum. Next base: position 5,052,886 of record JAHRHZ010000064.1, read on the forward strand.
TTTCTCATTATCGGAAGACAGCTTTCCAATTCGGAGTGAGGAGGAAAACATTCCAGCTCTCATTCCATCCCTGGAAGGTAAATAAACACCCTGGGGTAGCAACATGAAAAGAGAATAAGCTGGAAATATTCAGCAAGCTTCTCAGTGCCATTAGAAAGAGAAATAGAGATCAGGACTTTCTCAGATGGTGAGGCTGTGAAATTTTGCCCTCGCTTTAGGTTGATGACCTTCCATCAGTTCGAGAAAAGTTTGGAGATGGAACAGTTTATAGGCAAATGCAGAGGTGGGGAAAATGGGAGGGGCAAAGCAACTGAGATGGGTCTTTAAAAGAGTGAAAGGTGAGAGACATTGAATGATAACGGAATTCCCTCCCTAACATCACTGTATGGGGCCACCTACAGCACATGGACTGTACAGCATATGGACTGCCTTCAAGAAGACAGCTCGCCACCACCTTCTCAAGGGAGCAACTAGGGACGGGCAATGAATACTGGCCTGGCCAGTGACATACATGTCCCATGAGTGCGTAAGTAGGAGTCATCAGGAAAATGGTGTTAATCAGACAGGTCAGTAAACACAAGGTTGGTGTACAAAGGTGTGAATGTGAACTGCCTGAAAGGATAGGGGAGCAATGGGTGTTATCTGCAATCGTTGAGCTTAATGTTGAGGCTGGAAGGCTCCAAAAATAAAGCCTAATTAAAAAAGAGCTGCCATTCTCCAATTTTACATTAATGCTTCACTGGAAAAGTGCCAGATGCTAGACTGAGTATAAACATGACAAGTGGCCAGAATCTCAGGGTGAATGTTATGGACTGAATAAAGATCCATCAGGCAATCATCTCTACATTAGTGTCCGGGAACCATGAGTAGTGAATCAAGTGAGCTAAGTTGGAAGTGGTGGAAGTAGATCACAGTTTACATTGGCTGTGGCAATGGTAGAGGTGCAGGGGATGAAGGACAAGTATTTAGAAACCAGAGATAGTGCAAGAGGAGGTGGAAAGGCAGGAGCTAAACTCAGAAGCAATGTCACTCACAAAGCATTCAGAGGAGCAGCTGCAAGACTTGACACTTCTTTTTAAGAAAGAGAATCTGCAGAATTCACAGTCAGAGTACATCTCTGGCTTCGAGCATCAGAGTTCCTGGGGAGACTATTTATGTATTTATTTATTATATAGCTTTCAGCATTTCATTGCCATTAGTCCTGTCCCCAAACCTGACAAATGTCCTGTGCACATACTGATATTTCATGCTCTTCAGTGTGTTGTTAAAGTCACTGATATAAAACAAACATTGGATAATTGAAGACGTTTTTCTTCTGGAGCTATTTGATGGTACAGTTGAAAGATTTCCTGTTCTGCTCCAGTTCCCTCTTTGCTTTATTAGGATAATAGATTGCGTGGCAGTCAACAATATATTGATCAACTTAAATGCATCAGGAAGAAGGAAGGAACAGATTAGCTCAAGAACTTTGTTCTTTCTCTGAGTACCTATAAAGAAAGTTGGGGAAATGGCTGCACTTTGTGGTTTTCTATATGTAAGCTCACACAGCGTACACTGTAAAAGGTGGGCTCTTGTTGATATAGATGTCTTGAAATTTATTAACTAACAATTGAGAAGGCTACCATGTTATAGACTTGCACACAGTTTATGTTTTGTGCTTATTGACGTTACTGTACACCGTGCGCGCAGAGTACACTGAATGCAAACATTACATTGACTGCATTATACAGGGACGGTGACAGAAGGTAAGGCAGGTATACTATATTATGGTAGAATGTTACATGGTGTGATTCAGTGTAACCATCTTAAAAATATAGGGCTATCTGTTGGGGAGTCTGTGCTATAATACATTCTCTCTTCAAGTAATAGAAAGGCTTTTTTCCCAATAGATACATTCTGTACAAGGATGTATATTTACATATTATCTTTGTACGTTCAGACAGCACTTTAATGGACATACAATAAGATACAATCCTGGCACAGTTACCTCAGTGATGTTGCATCACTCTGCAATGTGCTACCTCTCATTGTGGATGGACATGTATTGATTATCCCAGAGTTGGTGGCTGTCATGGGATGGCATGATATTGTCAGCACCCATGTTCTCATTTTGTATGCAGCTCTGACAAAGAGCCACATAGACTCGAAACATTAACTTGCTCTCTCTCCATAGATGCTGCCTGACCCGCTGTGATCTCCAGCATTTTTTGTTTTCAGTACAGATTCCAGCATCTGCAGTAATTTGCTCCTATATTGTCATCTTGCATCATGTCCAGTTGACGATCTGCAGTTTGGGTATGCCATCTATTTCTGCACAGGTCTTGGCCATTACTCATTGCAACACCATAAGAACCCAGGCTGGACACGACAACATAACATTTTTTCCACAAACCCCTGCATTCATGCAAAAGTGTTGGACTTGTATGCTCTGTCCTGGTTCAAGTTGGATTCAGTCTGCATGCTCGGACGTCATACCGTCATACGGAGCTATTGAGATACCAGGCTGAGCCACTGTCAAGAGCCACTGAGATACCAGGCCGAGACACCACCACAAGCTGATGAGTTACCAGGTGTCAAGACACTGTCAAGAGCTGCTGAGGTAACAGGCTGAGAAGGCACGGTGGCTCAGTGGTTAGCACTGCTGTCTCACAGCACCAGGGATCTGGGTTCAACTCCACCCTTGGGCAACCACCTGTATGGAGTTTGCACGTTCTCCCTGTGTCTGTGTGGGTTTCCTTTGCGTGCTCTGGCTTCATCCCACAGTCCATATTTGTGCAGGTTAAGTGGATTGGCCATGCTAAATTGCCCATCATGTCTAAGAGTGCGTAAATTAGGTGGATTAGCCATGGGAAATGCAGGGCTACATGGAAAGGGTAAGGGGATACGTCTGGGTGGGATGCTGTTTGGAGGGTCGGTGAGGACCTGTTCAGCTGAACGGCCTGTTTCTATATTTCAGGGATTCTATGATTCTACAACCACCATGAGTTGTCAAAATACCGGGCCGAGATACCGTCAAGAGCCACCAAGCAATGAAGAGAAAAAGGGGAAGGAAATGAAAAGTAAACAGACAGAGTGGAGGAGCTTTAGCTAGGTGTCCTACTCCAAAGTCACCTTGGGGAGTATTGTTTTTGATGGCGTTGACACAACATGATCAATTGATTGATGTCCATATCAATAGATGTCCAGACCAATAGATGGGTTCAGATGCCAACTCTTGGTTATTCTGAATATTCGTGTGATATCACAGAATTTTCACAATCCACAAGGAGATTATTCAGCCACTGTGTCTGCCCTGGCACGTATATATTATATACAATCTCACATGTCCTTGATGTAGAGCATGTGGAATTACCGTTTGTCTGACTCTGAAGATTACACTCTTGGAATGGTTAAGAACTGCAGGTGCTAGAGTCCATTTCTGAAGAAGGGTCCTGACCCGAAACATCAGCCTTCCTGCTCCTCTGATGCTGCCTGGCCTGCTGTGTTCATCCAGCTCCACATTGTGTTACAGCATTCTTGAGGTGCCCTAGTCTGTCCCTAAATGACCAGAATGAGCTTATTATCCCAGGGACCTGCTGAATGTGTTCAGGTCCTCCACTGCTGATGATCTTTTTCAACAAATTAAGCAGATCATCATCTGGCAGAGGGTGCTAAACCTGCTTTGTAACTGGCATGTTTCTGACAATGTGAATTGTATTAACTTGTGGGTCCATGCTGCTGGTAAACCAGTAATAAAGATTGTCAATCTGTTTCACCAATGTGCAATGTCTCAGCTGTCCATCCCAAGGAACCAAAGGAAGCTATATGAGCCAAGCTCAAGTTGGTGGCACTTGTTTAATTTGGGATTATAGCCAGCTTGGATTGGTTGTACTGAAAGGTCTGTTTCCAGGCTGTATGACTCTACATCAACATTTAGCATAGATAATGCTAATGCCTGGATTATCAGACCCTCTATAAGCAGTTGGTTTATCTAAACTTAGATTAGGTTATCACAGGCACCTTTTTTAAGTCATGATTTGGAAAAATGGCAGAATCAATCAGACATACTAAAGGCCTCTGTAGTATGGAAAACATTTTTAACTGACTAAGACAGAAAATCTCAGCAGGTCTGGCAGCATCTGTTTAGAGAAATCAAAGTTGACTTTTCAGGTCAAGCGACCCTTCCTCGGAACTAACATTTTTGACTGAATTTATTTTCTGTTCTTATTGCACTTTCTTCAAACAGGATGCCCTTCAGCACTTTAAATTCCTGTTTTTCAAATTGGATCTGTCCTGAGTCCCTATGAAACAGTAATTTTGTTTTCAGAGAGACAGGTAAGACTCTCACTGTGCTTCTGTACATTGTAGCCTTTAGTTTCTGTTGTAATTCTAGTTTGTAACTCAGCTCTAAATCTGGACAGATTGACGGACGACAGGTAGGGATATAACTTTCCCTAGCTGCCATTGTTTTGTCACCTTCACAATTTTACTACCTACTTCCTGTCACTAACCAGCAGTTATCCCTTTTAGTGCCCGACAATGGCCTCCATGAAAGCCTTGCGGGTTTTCTATGTTAGACAGGACAACAATGAAACAGAATCTCAGGATCTCATTGAGACAGATCTCTTGAATTTTATTAACACCACTGTTTATGAGGATGCAGTATTACACGAAGTTTTGGTTCTGTGCTTCGTAATATTACTGTACATTACGTACCCATAGTGGACTGACTGAAGACCCTGCGCTGATTTCATTACACAGACAGCATGGCTGAGTCACAGGGAAATAAGAGCAGGAGTGGGTCATTCAGCCTTTCGAGTTTGCTCTACCATTCAATATGATCATGGCTGGTCATCCAATTCAGTACCCTGTTCCTGCTTTCTCCCCATACCCTTTGATCCCTTTAGCCCTAAGAACTGGATCTAACTAGATCTTGAAACTAGTTTTGAAGAACTACATGTTGAAAACATCCAATGTTTTGGCCTCAATCACTTTCTGTGGCAGAGAATTCCTCAGACTCCCCACTCTCTGAGTGAAGACATTTCTCCTCATCTCGGTCCTACATGATCTGTATCCTATATGATCCATATCCATATCGCAAATCTGTGACCCCAGGTTCTCAGGATAAGGTAGATATTTTTGTACCAAAACATCTTGTACTATAATATCATGGAAATGTCTTAAAGGGACAACCCTGTCTAGTCTAGAAATGTTTTCAGTTCTTTCCTAGGAGTTAGACATCACTGGCAAGACATTGCGTAACCTCATTTGCCCCTTGAACTGAGTGGCATTCCATACCATGTCAGAGGGCAGTTAACAGTCAACCGCAGTGCTGTGGGTCTGAAGTCACACTTAGACCAGATTTGGTAAATGCTCCTCTGATGCTGCTTGGCCTGCTGTGTTCATCCAGCTCTACACCTTGTTATCTCAGATTCTCCAGCATCTGCAGTTCCTACCATCTCTGATTCATTTAGATGTATTTTGAAGTGTATTTGCATAGCCAAGGCATATAAAGCTATGGGCCAGGGCTGGAAAAAAGGATTAGATTAGTTTGATGGCTCTTTTTGACTGGCACAAACATGATGGGCAGAAAGGCCTTTTTACTATAATCTAGATTCCAATGACACTATGACATTTCCTTCCACGAAGGGTATTAGTGAATCAGATGGGATTTTATGACAATTGATAGTTTCACAGTCACCATCACTGAGGCAAGTTCTCAATCCCAGATTATTAGTTAATTAATTTTAAGTTGCCCTAGTTGCCATGGTGAGATTTTAACCAGTCTCCCTATTTGCCTAGGCCTCTATACTGGTTTTGTGGCATCACTACTGTACAACTATTTTTTCCCATTAGGCAACAACAATCACACTTATTGGCTTCACTACAGAGGGGTGAATCCAACCAGGAAGTGGTCAAGTATCCCTTTGATTGATTGATTTACAGTCATGTGTACAGAAATACAGTGAAAAGCTTTGTTTGTAAGCGGTACAGGCAGAGATCATAGTAAGCAAAGGATGTAAAGATCAAAAAGACTTAGACAGAGGCATACAGGTTACATTGCACAGGGTGTGCGCTAGGCAAGATCAACGTTAGTATGATCAGCATTACTTGAGGCTAGAGAGTCCATTCATCAGTCTGATAATAGCCGGGAAGAACATGTTCCTGGACCTGCTAGTGCGTGTGTTCAGGCTTCTATATCTTCTACCTGATGGAAGGGGTTGTAGGAGATCATTACCGGGTTGCGATGGGTTCTTGATGATGTTGGCCGCCTTTCCTTGGCAACAAGACATGCAAACGGAGTCCATGGATGGAAGGTTAGCTTCCGTGTTGGTCTACCGAGTTTCACAGAGAGTTTCTCTCCATGAGCCCGAGCAGGTTTCCTTGTGCTATCATTCCAAACACAACTTATTAACAATGTACCATATCCCTATGGCATGTCACCTATCCAATGCTAAGCTCTATCTCCCAATCACTGCCACCACACATTCTGACCACTGCAGGACATTCCGGGATTCCTGCTTTGCAGGCCAGGGAGCTCCCGATCCAGTGCTGTCAGTCTGTACGCACACTGCAGAGTCTGGGAAATCTGCCATGTGGTGGGAAATTTGGGTTCTGCTTCGCATCAGAGGAGAGCTGATGCATTCCCCAAGGACTGGCTGAGAAGGTCTTTACACCAGACCCTGCTCACCTGCTCAGGCATTGCCATTTGTGTCAGTGCGGTCCCTACCATCGGAGAGCTACCCAGCTATGAAGGAAGAGGGTCAATGACCTTTTCGGCTCCACCAGGCTAAGTGCTACCATCTTCTCTCTTCTCCCTCACACCCATGCTCACTTGGCTACTGCAGCCACGGTCTACAGTCTACAGCTCTCACTGTCTGGTACAACATCTTCCCACACTCACTCTTATCCACCCAGTGACCCAGCACCACCCCCTCCCCTCCCCCTACCCCTGTACAGGGCACCTCACAACCTTTCCCTCACCCATACCAGCACTAAAAGATGCCCCAGAGTGCTTTTGTGGTGCAGAAGTAGTGTCCATACCTCTGGGATACTCCCCACTCGTTCGGATGAATGCAGCTCCAACAGTACTCAAGAAGATTGACACCAGCCAGCTGCTTGATTGGCACCACATCCACAAGCATCCACTCCCTCCACCACCGACGCTCAGTAGGTGCAATGTGTTGTCTCGACAAAATGTACTGAAGAAATTCACGAAAGATCCTTAGACAGCATCTTCCAAGCTCATGACACTTCTATTGAGAAGGACAAGGGCAGCAGATACATGGGAACACCATGCTCCTGTTAAGTTTCCCCTCTAATCCAGTCAGCGCCCTGTATTACCATTCCATTGGTGTCACTGAGTCAACATCCAAGAACTTCCTCCATAACACCATTATGGGTCTACCTACAGCACACAGGCTGCAACAGTTCAAGAGGGCAGCTCACCATCATCTTCTGAAGGGCAACTAGGGATGAACAATAAATACTGGCCTAGTCAGTGGCAGCCATGTCCCACCAGCCAATTAAAAAAAATTTTCATTTGCTAATTGCTATTTGCGGAAGACAGTTCCACGTTTTACAAGCCTATGTGTAGAGGGCTATGTGCTAATTTCACTCCTGAAATATTCAATGTTAATTTTTCGAGTTATATGCCCTCCACCAGCCTAACCAGGAGAGATAGTTTCTCCGTATTACGTCTAACCATGCTTTATCCGGGAATGTTCAGTGCTGACACGTGGAGGGTCTGCGTTCGTCCCTAGAGCTCACAATTCTACACCACCCCAACAGCCCCCTCCCTAATGAGCCTGCACTCAGCAGCGTGGTACAAACAGAACTGAGAGTCCCACAGGTATCAAGAAAGTCCATTACTCTTTAAACTGTTCTGAGAAGCAAAGCCACTTTAAAACACAGCCTTTTGTTCTTTCTCTATTCTCTCCTTCTAATAGAAAGAGAACAAAACTAATGGAGTCACACATAGCTGAAATTACAATGATTAAAGACTGAGAGGTTGCTGCCATATCATTGCTACAAAATAACACTGTAATGATTTGAATAAGGGCATAATAAAGGATTTCCTTTAGTCTCGGACGCTACACTTACTCAGATAATTAATAACCTAGTCAATGTTACATGGGAAGTAATGAATACGTGGAGCATTAACTGGAAATTTAGTACAATCCCAGAAGTGCAGGTGATTTAAATTACCACATTCCATAATGTGAAATTATAGCTTCAGACATGATCTCTCTTACCAAGTGCAGTTTGTTATAAATTGAGTCCTTCCCTCTCTTCAGTGAGTGCTGAGCCGGTGCACACAGCATATTCATGGGCTGATCAACCGTGGTCTTAGAGACATTGAAATATACAGCACAGAAAGAAAGGCCTTTTGGCCCATCGCATACTTGACGATCAAAAACAGCCGCCTGACTATTTAAATCCCATTTTCCCAGCACGACTCATTTGGTGGATATGGTAAAGCAGCCTTACCCTGTCTTTGTAGGTCATTGGTAGACACCATTGTGGCTTTTCTGTCATATTATTTGTTTCCCAAGGTTTCTGCCTTTCCCTCATTAGGACAAATGCAAGAATGGCACATTCCAACAGGAACATCAATTTATACAGCAGAGAAGAAAGGAAACAAACACGAAGAATGAAGGAGAAACTCAGCAGGTCTGGCAGTGTCTGTGGGGAGAGAAACAGAGTTAATGTTTCAGGTTTAGTTTGACTCATCTTCAGAACTGAAAGGGGTTGCAGAATGGATCTTGTTAAACTTTAGAGAGAGGCAGAGGCTGAGTGCAATAGACAAAGGGGTTGTTTATAGTGGGGGAAGAGAAAAAAGACATTAAATGGGTGTAAATTAATGTTTCAAAGGAGGAAAGTGGGTCATCTCTATTAAGCAAAGTGAGTAAGACCCAAACAGGACAAGGCTGTAGGGGTGGGGACTGGGAGACAGAATTTAAGTAAAATGCAGGACAAGCTTAAAGGCAAAAAGCCATAGGGTCATACAGCACAGAGACAGACTTTTTGGTCCAACCAGTCCTTGCCAAACATAAACCCAAACTAAACTAGTCCAACCTCAGGTCTGAGGGGGAACGTTTAAGGGAGATGTGCGCAAGGGAAGTTTTTCATGTAGAGAGTGGTAGCACCCTGGAATGCATGACCAGAAGAGATGGTGAAAGCTGGCACATGGAAAACATTTAAGAGGCGCCCAGATGGGTACATGAATAGGGAGGAAATAGAGGGATACGGATCGAAAAATGGCAGGTTTGTTTTTGGATGTTTTGGCACGGTGGTCGGCACAGGCTTGGAGGGCCGAAGGGCCTGTTCCTGGGCTGTACTTTCTCATTTGATTATTCATTTATTCACTTGCCTGCTCCCGGCCCATTTCCCTCCAAACATTTCTTATTTATGCACCTATCCAAATGTCTTTAAAATGTTTTAATTGTACCCACATCCACCACTTTCTCTGAAAGTTCATTCCACACATGAACCACCTTCGGTGTAAAAAATTTGCCCTGTGCGTCTTTTTCAAATTTCTTTCCTCTCGCCATAAAAATGGTCAGTTTCTGAAGGTATAGAATTCAATGTTGAGGCGTTGAGGCTGGAAAGTGCCTGAACAGAAAATGAGGTGTTGTTCCTCAGAGCTTGTGTTGTTCTTTTTTTGGAACATTGCAGCAGGACCAGGACAGAAATGTTAGCATGACCGCAAGATGGTTTACTGAAATGGCAGTAGGAGAAAAGGTTAGTAATTGGTTGGAAAGTTGGCTCTGATTAGCTAAGACATTGACATGTAACAGATAATGTCCTCCCCATTGAGCACAATGAGCATAAAGTGGTGCAAAGGAATAATCTGACAGATGCATGCTCCTTACCATTGGTGTCTTTATTAAGCGGTGAATTAATGGCATCAATCTCAGTTTAAAGATGAAAACTAAATTAATTCTATGTCACTTGAAATTGGATGATTGATTTGTTGGAACAGAATGACCCTTTAGAGGGGAGCCATCCTACCTGTGAAACCTGAAGAAAGAGACAACAAAATAATGCCTAGAAACTAGGAAATGGAGTAGGCCATTCACCTCTTTGGGCCTACTCTGCCATTCAATATAATCGTAGCTGATTGTACACTTCAATGCCACATTCCCATTTCCCTCCTTTGATGCTTTTAACGTCAAAACAGGTATCAATCTCATTCTAGACTATACTCAGTGATCCAATCTCATAAGTCTCTTGTGATAGCAGTCAATACAGTGTGGTGCTGGAGGAAAGCAGCAGGGTAGGCAGCATCAGAGGGATAAGAGAGCCGACGTTTCGGGCCTAGACCCTTCATCAGGCCTGAAGAGGGGGAAGGGAGCTGGGAAATAAATAGAGGGAAGAGGGGTGGGGCTGAGGGAAAGTAGGTGGGATGGTGATAGGTGGATGCAGGTAGGGGTAGTGGTGGTTGGTCATTGGGAAGGGTGTGGCGGCTGGGTGGGGAAGAAGGTGGACAGGTTGTATCAGGAAGCGGGAGGAGTTAAAGGAGAAGTTGTTAAGGGTAAGGACAAGTTCTGTTAAGTGGATGAGGGTGTCGGTGGAGGGGGATTGGTTGGACCTGCGGGAGAGGAAGAATCAGAGGGCTTTTAGACTGTCCGCCTGGGGATACAAGTGTACAGGGTTTGGAAAACCATGGTGAAGCTGAGATTTTGAGGGCCAGGGAATTGAAAGTCTTGGAGGAGGTTGCTAAACATTTTAACTCTCCTTCCCATTCCCTCAGTGACATGTCCATTCTGGGCCTTGTCCAGTGCCACAATGATGCCACACGCAAACTCAAGGTACTAACACCTCATATTCTGCCTTGAGAGCTTACAGCCCGATGGCCTAAACATAGAATTCACCAGTTTTAAAATCTCCCCACCCCTGGCCTCATCCCGTGTCCAAACATCCCTCACCCCCGTCTCCTTGACCTGACAAACCCTGTCCATCTTCTCTCCCACCTACCCACCCCAACCTTCCCACTGACCAATCCCCACTACTCCTACCTGCATCCACCTATCACCATCCCGCCTCCCTTCCCCCAGCCCCACCCTTCTTCCCTCTATTTATTGGCCAGCCCCCTTCCCCCTCCCCAGCCCTGAGGGCCTGAAACGTCGACTCTCCTCCACTGGTGCTAAGATAACAAGGTGTAGAGCTGGATGAACACAGTGGGCCAAGCAGCATCAGAGGAGCAGGAAGGCTGACGTCTCGGGCCTAGGCCGATGCTGCCTGACCTGCTGTGTTCTTCCTGCTCCACACTGTGTTGAATCTGACTCCAGCGTCGGCAGCTCTTGCTGACTCTCTTGTGGTAGCAAATTTGATTTTATTCAATTTGATGTGATTTATTATTGCCACATACAGTGAAATGTTTTGTTTTGGGCGCAATACAGGCAAATTATACCATGCAAAGATCAAAGGTGATTGAACAGAGCGAGGAATACAAAGTTACGGTTACAAAGAAGGTGTTCAAAAAGCAAGATCAACATCAGATTTGAAATTTGAGAGGTCCATCCCCAAGTCTAAAATCAGCTTACAAAAGGACCACTTTCTCTGCTTGCTTTCGAAGGAGGTAGTACAACTTCTGAAATCAAACCTGAAAGAACTGGGCACGTTGGAAATCAGAATCAAAAACAGAAATTGCTAGAAAGGCTCAGCAGGTCTACCTGCATCTGTAGAGAGAAGTTAGAGCTAACATTTTGGGTTTAATGACATTTCCTCAGAAGCCAAAACATTCAAGGTTCTGAGGAAGGGTTACTAGTCCCAAAACTTTGATTTCCCTTCGCAGATGTTTCCAGACCTGCTGAGCCTTTCCAACGATTTCTGTTTATGTTTCTGGTACCACCTTCAATTTGATTACGTCAGAGCTTCTCCCAGGACTCAGGAACAAAATCAAATCTCCTAGGAAGGAATTTCAGGGTCTTCTTTAGCTTCTTTTAACTGTGTTAACTGCAACCCAGACTCAAGCCCTGCATAGAATGTTCACTTTGGTAGGCAAGTGCCGGATTTTCTTTTCCATTAGAGTACCATTAGCATTTACTTTGACTGTGTAGGTCTGCCAGGAAGAATAAAGGCATAAACTATTTTCTAAATGGGGAAAGACTTTGGGGATCTGAAGCAAAAAGGGACTTAAGAGTCCTAGTGTAGGATTCTCTTAAGGTTGTAATGTGGGTTCAAGTATTTTTCCTTTATTCATTGGATGAGGGTGTCACTGGACAGGCAGCATTTATTGCTCATCCTTAATTGCCCAGAAGACATTGAGAGTCAACCACATTGCTATGGGTCTGGAGTCACATGTAGGCCAGACCAGGTAAGAATGGCAGTTTCCCTTCATAAAGGGCATTAGTGAACCAGATGGGTTTTTCCTGACAATTGGCAATGGATTCACGGTCATCATTAGATTCTTAATTCCAGATACTTATTGAATTCAAATTCCACCATCTGGATTTGAACCCAGGTCTTCAGTGGGTCTCTGGGTTAACAGTCCAGTGATAATACCACTAGGCCATCGCCTCCCCAATCCATTGCTGTCAGGAAGGCAAATGCAATGTTATCATTTCGAGAGGGCTGGAATACAAGAGCAGAGATGGGTTGCTGAAGCTGTATAAGGCTCTGGTCAGACCCCCGAAGCTCTTCGACCACATTCTGAAGCAATAAAATCTGTCCACCCCACAACCTGTCCTTCTTCCTACTCACTTATCGACTCCACCCTTCCCACTGACCAACCACAAACCCCTACCTGTTTCCATCTAGCTCCAGCTCACCCACCCTCCCCCTATCCCCACCCTCTCTCCCTCTATGCTGTGGAAAAGTGCCGGGCGTGGTGGGGCTGGAGGGGAGTGTGGAGCGGACAAGGGAGTCGCAGAGAGAGTGGTCCCTCTGGAAAGCAGAAACGGGTGGGGAGGGAAAAATGTATTTGGTGGTGGGGTTGGATTGCAGATGGCGGAACTGTCAGAGGATGATGCGTTGGATCCGGAGGTTAGTGAGGTAGTAGGTGAGGAACCCACCAACCTCCGGATCCAAAGCATCATCCTCCGACACTTCCGCCATCTGCAATCCAACCC
>JAHRHZ010000064.1:5066040-5084091 GCA_024137785.1 Ginglymostoma cirratum
CCAGAGGGACAACTCTCTCCATGACTCCCTTGTCCGCTCCACATTCCCCACCAGCCCTGGCACTTTTCCCTGCAACCGCAGGAAGTGCTACACCTGCCCCTACACCTCCCCCCTCACCCCACCCCAGGCCCCAAGAAGACTTTCCACATCAAGCACATGTTCACCTACACATCTGCTAATGTGGTATACTGTATCCGCTGTACCCGTTATGGCCTCTTTTACATTGGGGAAACCAAGCGGAGGCTTGGGGACCGCTTTGCAGAACACCTACGCTTGGTTCGCACTAAACAACTGCACCTCCCAGTCGCGAACCATTTCAACTCCCCCTCCCATTCCACAGACGACATGTCCATCCTGGGCCTCCTGCAGTGCCACAACGATGCCACCCAAAAGGTTGCAGGAACAGCACCTCATATTTCGCTTGGGAATCCTGCAGCCCAATGGTATCAATGTGGACCTCACAAGCTTCAAAATCTCCCCTCCCCCTACCGCATCCCAACACCAACCCAGCTTGTCCCCACCTCCCAACTTGTCCTTCCTCCCACCTATCCACTCCTCCCACCTCAAGCCCTACCCCCATCTCCTACCTACTAGCATCATCCCGCCTCCTTGACCTGTCTGTCCTCCCTGGACTGATCTATCCCCTCCCTAACTCCCCACCTACACCCACCTTTACTGGCTCCATCCCCGCCTCTTTGACCTGTCTGTCTCCTCTCCACCTGTCTTCTCCTTTATCCATCTTCTATCCACCTCCCCTTCTCTCCCTATTTATTTCAGAACCCCCTTCCCCTCCCCCATTTCTGAAGAAGGGTCTAGGCCCAAAACATCAGCCTTCCTGCTCCTCCGATGCTGCTTGGCCTGCTGTGTTCATCCAGCTCTACACCTTGTTATCTATGAAGGATTTGAATGTTCTTTGCATTGAATTCAGGACGGTTTGAATCGTGAGCATATGAAGGCACTTGGTTAGCAACAGTCCACCAGTTTTGAGATGTTGCCAAATGGTTCACTTGTTCTGTTTGTCATTTTAACAGGTTGCAAGACAAGTGCACCTGTTTCCCTCTTTTATGAGAAATTCCCACCAGGCAGGGATGTGGGAGCTGGACAGATCGGAGGGTTAATGTGCTGCTTGAAATAATGAATAAGAACCTATCACTGTCATTGTTAGTGAAACAGAAATTACCTCACAATTTAAAGGTTAATAAAAGGCATTATGCGCAGGCCCACTTTACAGACAATGCTCAGTTAATTGCTGATTTAGTCAAAGCTCGAAACTACTTCGTAATTACAATCTTGTAAAACTTTTATCTTAATTGCCTGTCATTCTCACTCAACGTGTGAAATACAAAGTATTTGATGTTCAGTGTGAAAGGGTCAAGGGATAAAAAATCAGAGAGCGAATTGGGCATTTTTATGTCAAACCAGGGAATGGTTACAGCACAGAAGGAGCACAGTCAGCCCATCGTTTCTGTGCTGGCTCTCTACAAGCAAGCCCCTCTCCTCCATCCACCTTCTATCCGCCTCCCCCTCTCTCCCTATTTATTTCAGAGCCCTCTTCCCCTCCCCCATTTCTGAAGAAGGGTCTAGGCCCAAAATGTCAGCCTTCCTGCGCCTCTGATGCTGCTTGGCCTGCTGTGTTCATCCAGCTCCACACCTTGTTATCTCGGATTCTCCAGCATCTGCAGTTCCTGTTATCTCCAATCCCAGTACCTGCCCTTTTCACTTCAGGTAATTAACCAATTGTTTTTTGAAAGTCTGAGTTAAATCTTCCTCCAGTGCACTGTCAGGGTTACCAAAATACGTTAATGAAAGATGAGAGGCTAAGGAAATAACAGTTATAACAAGAGAAAAAGAAAACTTTTATTTTGAAAAGCCTCTCAGGGAGTGCACTGGTGGAAGATTCAATTTAGATCCTCTGGGAGTGCACTGCAGATCAAAACACTTGTTGCATAAAATAGTTTTTTTTATCTTATGTGTCACTGTTATTTCCTCAGCCTTTCATGTTTCATTAATGTATTTTGGAAACATGAACAAGTGCTGGACTTATATAATTGATGGTTGGGACCTGGGTGTTGAATAAAACAGAGAGACCTAGGGGTTCCTTTGAAATTTGTGTCACAAGTAGACAGGTGGCTAAGGAGGCATTTAACACACTTGCCTTCATTGCTCAGGTCTTTGAGTCTGGGAGTTGGAAAGTCATATTGGGTTCAGAATTTCTCCTCATCTCAGTCTTTAAAGGTTTCACCCTGTCTCATTAAACAATGACCTCTAGGCCTAGACTCCCCATCCATCAGGAACATCCTTCCTGCATGTTGTTATATACACCACAGGAAGTGGGGCTCCCAATATCGCTCCCTGGTGAATCACACTATACACCGTTCTCCAGCCTGGAACAGCAATCAGTAATTTCTGTCTGCTCTCTGTCGTTCAGCCAGTTTCATATCCATGCTGCGATCATCGCTTTTATTCCATGACCCCTAACAATGTCGACAAACCTGTCGTGTGACAATTGATCAACTTTAGGATACCTTTGTGCGCCACATGAACCGCATTACAAGCATTTCAGGCAAGTTAATGCAACACGCACCAGCCTAGTTAATATAGACCAAGGCTGCGATTGCCTGGCCAGTATTTCTCAATACTACCTTAGACAGCATCTCTCCACACATGACTGTTAGAAAGAGGTAACATTAGGCCTGTAGCTGGAACTTTATTTACACTGTGCCTTGCTGGGATTTGGTCATAATTAAAAAAATACATCAGGGTATGAATCTTTATGAAGTAAGTTAAAAGGAACAGAAATGCAAATCTCTTTAATAAGCTTGTAATAATCACTAATAAAATCTTCTACATTGGGGAGACCACTTTGTAGAATACTATGTTCTGTCCACAAAATGACCCTAAGCTTTCCGTTGCCTGCCATTTCAACACACCACCCTGCTCCCTGGCCAACATCTCTGTGTCAGGCTTGCCTCAGTGCTCTGATGAAGCTCAGTGCAAGCTGGAAGGACAGCACCTCATTTTCTGCTTGGAGGCCCTACAAACCTTTGGCCTCAGTGTTCAGTTGAATAACTTTAGGGCTTGAACATCTTCTCATGTTTCGTTACCGCGACCCCCAACACACCAGATCATTTCATCACACGGCCTGCTACCACACAAAACACATGGTCAGTCACTAATGTTCCTAACTAGTAGCTACTCATCCTCCCACACTGACCTTTACCCTTTCCTCTGTCGGCCCAACTGTTTTTCACTTTCTCTGGGCTCCATCTCCACCTACCGTTCACTCCTCCCCTTAGCCCACATACACACCAACCTTTTCATGGCTACTATCTGAGAAAGGGTCTGTGGATCCCGAAACGTTAATTCTGCTTTCTCTCCAGAGATGCTGACAGAGCTGCTGAGTTTCTCCACCAATTTCTGATTTCGTTTCTGCAGATCTCTTTCACGTGTTTATGCCCTGCCTTACCATGAATGATCCACACTGAAGTGACAAGATCAAAACCCTACACAATTCCAAGGTCCTCAGAATGCGCCTAACACATCAGTGTCAAAGAATTGGTTGACATTTCTCGCTAAGAAGTTAAACCTTATGGATTTGAAAGCAAACTACTGAGCCAGTTAGGTGTGAGAAGATGAGAGAGGTTTGTACTCGAATCAGAAGGAAGTGACTAGAACCCTCTCTAAGGATCTGTAGTAAGGACTCAATAATTCACAGTTTTAATATAGATAACGCAACAGCACTGTATCCAGATTTGCTGATGACAAAGATGGTGCTGTAGGAAGTGAAGAGGATCACAAGATTACAATGACACGATGACAAATTACAGAGTGAGCATATCTGTGACAGATGGATTTCAATGCAGCTACATGTAAGACCATCTATTTTGTGCCAACAAGATGGATGAATCTGAATATTATTGAAATGGTAAAAAGCAGGGAACAGTAGAAATCCACAAAGATTCAAGGGTCTGCACACACAAATGGACAGGTCACTAAAATGCAGCCACGGTTCGAAAGATAAATGCCTTTCAGGGTAAACCAGAACAGCTCCAGAACTGCTTGGTGCAAGTGATGCTCATTCAACTTTATTTTTATTCCTGATTGCTTGCCTGTCTTCCACAGTTATGTTTGCACCCAGGCGTCCTTAGAGGAGGAAACCCTGGAGATATTTTATGGGAGGTGGGCGCCACAGGGGCTAGAATGCATTACGTCCTTCTCCAATGTGGCTTGCACTTAGTTCACTCGTCAGTTCCCCTTCCTTCCCTCCCTTATCCATGTTGTTTCTGCCCCTGGCAGGTAGTGCTGGGTAGCACTTCTCCTTAGCAGGCTTTCAGGTGGGCATTGTTGGGGCTGTTTCCCTGAGTCGACGGGTCAATAACAAGGGGACTTAATTTTGCAATGAAAGGCAAGTGGCTTGGAGGGGGATTTGAGGAAGAATATTTTCACCAGGACAGTGGTGGGAGTCTGAAATGCACAGCCTGGGAGGGTAGTTGAGGCAGGAAATCTCACAACCTTTACAAATGATGCAGAGGTGCCGGAGTTGGACTGGGGTGGACATGGTCAGAAGTCACGTGATACCAGGTTATAGTTCAACAGGTTAATTTGAAATCATAAGTTTTGTGAGTGTGAAAGCTTATGATTTCAAATAAACCTGTTGGACTATAACCTGGTGTCGCCTGACTAATAACCTTTACAAGGTACTCAGATGAGCACTTGAATTGTCATAACATTCAAGGCGAGGGGCCTAGTGTTGGAAAGTGAGAGTTAGTGTAACTTTGGCAGGACAGACCCGATGAGCCAAAGGCCGTTTCTGTACTATATGGTTCTATGATAAAGGACTATGATATATCTCAGCTGTAAAGTAACTAGCTGGTAAGTAATATGTATTAAGCCCATTTACTGTTCACCAAGATTGAAACTTACTCCTGCTGAAGACTGTGTGTGGTTATTTTTCCTCACGTGGTGTCACAAACTGACAATAATACCAATATGATTTGAGTGTCACTGATCAGGCTAACATTTATTGTCCATCCCTAATTGCCCAGAGCATTGCAGAAAGTCCGGAGTCAAATATAGGTCAGGCCAGGCACAGACAGCAGATTTCCCTCAGTCAAAAAAGGACATTAGTGAACCAGATGTGGCTTTCCCTGACAATTGACAATGATTTCATGATCGTCATTAGATACTTAATTTATTGAATTCAAACTTTGCCACCTGGATTTGAACCAGAGTCACAAGAACATCATGTAGGTCTCTGGTTTAATAGTTTATACCACGAGGCCATCACTTCCCCAAAGGCATGGCTAGGCCTAGTCCACACCCTAACACATGCCCAAGGTTTCTCACCAACATAATGTCTTGGCAGCTCAGAGTTCCAACACAGCCCCCAACTTCTGACAGGTCTAATTTTCAAGACTCAGTGTGGGTTCCATAAGACCCATAAGAAGTAGGAATAGGAGCAGGCCATTCAGCCCTTCGAGCCTGACCCACCATTCAATAGGATCATGGCTGACCCAACATTCCTCATGTCCACATCCTTGCCCTTTCCGCATAACCCTTGATTCTTTGACTAATCAAGAAGCTCACTATCTCAGCCTTAAGTATATACAAGGACTCTATCCCCACAGCTCTCTGTGGCAAGGAATTCCAAAGACTCACAACCCTTCGTAAGAAGAAATTCCTCCTCATCTCAGCCTTAAATTGGAGTCCCTTTACTCTGAGACTATACCCTCTGGTCCTAGACTCTCCCATATGGGGGAAACATCCTCACAACATTTACCCTATCAAGCCCCTTACAAATACTATCTTTTGGAAAATATTTTGGAAGCACTGGTTTAGACTATGACTCAAGATCGTACAAACTAAATTCATTTTCCATGGGCAAAAGGCCGTAATCTTAAAATCAGAGTCATGCCATTCAAGACAGAAACAATTGGTTGCTGTGTAAGACTTTCTCCAACAGAAAGCAGTAAATGCTAGCTCAATTAATACTGAAGCTAGACATCAGTGTATGTAGTTGGAAAGGGGCTTTAAAGAATATGGGAAGAAGGCAGTTGTAGAGTGTTAAGATGCAGATCAACCATGATTTCATGTAATAGTGGAACAGGCTGGAGGGTTTGAATAGCCTACTCATGTTCCTCATATTAATCTGATAGCACACACAAGTTGTTAGATGTGGATATGAGACTTGTACCAGTGTAAAGGATACCAGAGTGACGTGAAGTTTTGAATGTTTGGTGTGAGTTCTGATTCATGGAGATTGTTGGTGGGGGACGCGGGGGTTGCAGTAGTGGGAGACAGGGATGAGATATTGTCATGCTTGAAGTAATTTGGACGTAACATTTGAAGATGCAGACCTTGACTATTGGTATGAGATTAGTAAACTTCTTCCCGCATTGCAGTCTGGTCCTTTGAGCTACATTCCTGGTATTAGTTTCTACGGCTATCACTTGATGTTTCCATCACAGGAAATAGAACAGCTCTTCTCCATTCTACCAGCCAGGTTAGCATGTGAAAACTAGGCACTTTATTCCTCCTGTAGTGGCCTTACTTCTCCTGCTCCTAGGTTCAAGTCAGTGGCTGAATATGTTGCAATATGTCTCACAACCAGTATGTCGGTATGCCTTTAAGAAACATGCGCATGGCACTATTACTGTTTCGTAGCAATATGAAGGAGTAAAGATCTCAAATTCCATCTTACATCAAATCACTTGCAGCATGACTCTCTACTGGAAGCATATTCTGCTGTTGTAAATTAATGGCATAATATTAGCCGAGACACTTAAGTATCTGTGGAATGTAATATTTACATATAACAGCTGTAATAAAGATGTGTTAGATTCTTCAATGCCATGATATGACAGTTTTCTATGGAATGAGGGGTAACATGGGCCTTGCTACATTAGGGTAAAACACGCTTCTACAGATAAGAATCATTCCAAGTGCCTGATGTGTGCCAATGTGTGCTTTTAATAAGGGCCGATCCCCTCTAAATAGTTTAAGCTGGCCACCTATTGGACTCAGAACATTAACTCTGCTTCTGTCACCAGGACCTGCCGAGTTTCTCTGGTGCTTCCTATTTTGGGTCCTTTGCTGATGCCTGCAGCAAGTAAACAGCAAGGAAAGTACCTGGTTACATGCAATGGTCATTGAAGTTAGCAAACAATAATCTACCAGCTACATCCTACTCAGGAATATTGTATATTACGTCCCTTATGCTTGGTTTTGGGCACTAACCAATTCATCACCTTGGCACCATATACAATATGACGATTATGGTGTGGGTTGAGGAAGCATTTAGACCAGGACAGTGAGAGGATTCATTTTCTCTTTAAACAATGAGATGGAATCCATTGCGAGTGCCCCAAACAAATTCTTGTCTAAAAGACAGCAGCTGTGACAATGCAGCGCTCCCACAATATTTCACTGGCAGGCAGATTATTTTCACTGACAGATAACGTGAGGAGTTAATGACGCACTGCCTTTAGGAGGA
Organism: Ginglymostoma cirratum; assembly: GCA_024137785.1. Classification (NCBI taxonomy): domain Eukaryota; kingdom Metazoa; phylum Chordata; class Chondrichthyes; order Orectolobiformes; family Ginglymostomatidae; genus Ginglymostoma; species Ginglymostoma cirratum. Next base: position 5,073,533 of record JAHRHZ010000064.1, read on the forward strand.
ATGTGTTTTGAAGCCTTTTCTGTTTGTGAAAACAGAATCTTTTTAGTGTGATAACAGTAAGAACAAAACACCTTGCTGTGCTTGCTATCAACTCCAAAATGTGCAGAACTACTCTGTATCATACACTAAATAAAAGCCTTGCCAAAGTTGTGTGTTCTTTTAACCCATCCTGTTAATTCACAACACAGGGCACATGGTATTTTTGATGGCCCCATTCATTCAAAAAACACTGGTGACAGCATTAAAGTGTAAAATTCAGAAGGTGCCAAGTTATATATATATAGACTAGTTTGTACAGAGTGAACTGGGGGAGGCAGAGTAGAGGTTACAGTCATACAGTGTGGAAACAGACCCTTGGGTCCAACCAATCCATGCCAACCATAATCCCAAACTAAACTAGACCCACCTGCCTGCACTTGGCCCATATCTCTCCAAATCTTTCCTGTTCATATATTTACCCAAATGTCTTCTAAACATTGTAACTGTACCTGCATCCACCACTTCCCAGGACCTTCATTCCACACACAAACCACTCTCTGCATTAAACACTCATGTCTTTTTTAAAAATCTTTTAAAAAATATGCCCCCTAGTATTGAAATCCCCCACCCTAAGAAAAAAGCACCCGACATTAACCTTATCCATGCCCCTCATGGTTTTATAAACTTCTATAAGATCACCCCTCAACCTCCTATGCTCCAGTGAAAAACATCCCAGCCCTATCCAGCTTCTCCCCATATCTCAAACCCTCCATTCCAGGAGCACCCTGGTTAATCTTTTCCGAACCCTCTCCAACTCAATAATGTCCTTTCTACAGCAGGGTGACCAAAACTGGACACAGTACTCCAGATGAGACCTCACCAAAGTCCTGTACAAAGTCAACATGACGTGCCAGGTGTCAGGACACCAGTGTAAGGGTTGAGCCTTGGGTCCCACATCATGAAGAGTCACCCACAAATATCTATTAAGGATTAAACAATGAGTGATGAGAGGGCCGGCCCATTGTCTGATGATGGATGGTGGAGGGTTGTCAAATGGTCAGCATTGAAGTGGGGAACGCAGCTTCTCAAGAGCAGCTGTCACTCCTGTGATCGGCAATTTTTACAACCTTGAGTTAAGGAATGGTCAGACTGACATTGTGGAGGCAATGACTTTTGCAAGTGCGCAAAAAGTTGGCAGATAGTGTAATGTGAGAAAATATGAATTTGTTCATTTTGGAGGGGAGGGCCAAAAAACAGGGTATTAGTTAAATGGGGAAAACAAAAACTGCAGAAAGCTGCAACGCCAATGGACCTGGAGGAGCTTGTGCATGGAACACAGAATGGTCGCATACAGGGGCAGCAGGTATTAAGGAAGGCAATTGGAATGTTGGCCCTCATTTCATTTGTTCAGCAGCGGGAGTTGGGAGTGAGTGCGAGGGGATTGCTGGGAAGGCAAAATCATATATTTGGGCGGTGGCTAAACCCGAAACACTGCACGTGAAGTGTCTCCCAGCCAACCTCCTCCTCTAACCAAAATAAAAAGATTCTGTGTGGAGAGTCAATAAGCACCATGACTTCCTCTGAGTTGGGAGAGAGCGTGAGGGGACTGCTGGGAAGGTAAGCGGCGAGATTAATAATTTACAGTTAGTGCTTCGGGGCCTTCATTTTTGGCGGGGGTGGAGGAGGAGACCGGGAGCGAGAGCTCAAGAGTAGTGTCTCCCACCCTTCTTCCTCCTCTAACCTAAGAATGAAAAGGTAAGTAAGTTATTCTCTACTTTTTACAAATCTTTCGCGGAAGTTTAAATTTAGGGGGATGGCGGTCAGGGCAGGGCAATGTTCCTCCTGCAGGATGTTGGAGCTAAGAGTCAACAGCAGTGACTCTGTTCACTTCACCTGTGGGAAGTGCACCCAGGTCCAGCTCCTCAAAGACCATGCTAGGGAACTGGAACTGGTGCTGGATGAACACAGGATCATACGGGAGGCTGAGGTGGTGATAGAAACGAGCTACAGGGACATAGTTACCCCTAAGAACAAAGGCAGTTGGGTGACAGTAAGGAAAGGGAAGGGAAAGAAACAGTCAGTGCATGGATCCCCTGTGGTCATTCCCCTCACCAATAATTATACTGTTTTGGATACTGTTGAGGGGGACGACCTACCGGGGTAAGCCACAGCGACTGGGTCTCTGGCACTGAGCCTGGCCCTGCGGCTCAGGAGGGAAGGAGGGAGAATAGGAGAGCAATTGTAGTCAGGGATTCAATAATTAGAGGCACGGACAGGCGGTTCTGTGAACGCGAACGAGACAAACGGATGGTATGTTGCCTCTCAGGTGCCAGGGTCCGTGACGTCTCGGATCGTGTCTTCAAGATCCTTAAAGGAGAGGGTGAGCAACCAACAGTCATAGAAAAAGGGCTGAGAATGTGAAAAAACGAGTACAGGGAGTTAGGTTGGAAGCTGAAGTCCAGGACAAACAGGGTAGTTATCCCTGGATTACTACCAGTGCCATGTGATAATGCAGTAAGAAATAGGGAGAGAGTGCAGCTAAACACGTGGCTACAGGGCTGGTGTAGGAGGGATGGCTTCCATTATGTGGATAATTGGAGCACTTTCTGGGGAAGGTGGGACCTGTATTGGAAGGACGGGTTGTACCTGAACCGGAAGGGCACAAACATTCTGGGAGGGAGGTTTGCTCGAGCTGCATGGGATGGTTTAAACTAGTTTGGCAGGGGGTGGGGAGCCAGATTTGTAATTCAGAGGATGAGGTATTTGGCCTTCCAACAGACACAACAGGGAGTGTGGTAGTTAATAAAGAAAAGTAGTTGAATTGTGGACACAGGGATGGTTTGAGGTGTGTATACTTCAATGCTAGAAGTATCAGAAATAAGGCAGATGAACTTAGAGCATGGGTCAGTACTTGGAACAACAAGGTTGTGGCCATTACAGGAACTTGGGTTACACGGGCGCAGGAATGGTTGTTGGAAGTTCCAGGATTTAGATGCTTTAAAAGAAATAGGGAGAGTGGAAAAAGAGGCGGGTGAGTGGCATTGCTAGTCAGGGCTAGTATAGCAGCTACTGAAAGGCAGTTCCAGAATGATATGTCTACAGAGTCAGTTTGGGTTGAGGTCAGGAACAAGAAAGGAGCAGTCACTTTGTTGGAGGCTTTATTACAGACCCCCTAATAGTTGCAGAGAAGTGGAGGAGCGGATTGGGAGGCAGATACTAGAAAAATGCAGAGCTCATAGGGCTGTAGTCTTGGGTGACTTCAACTTTCCAAATATTGATTGGAAACTTTTTAGTTGTAATAGTTTAGATGGAACGGATTTTGTCCGGTGCATTCAGGAAGGATTCCTGACACAGTATGTAGATAGACCAATACGACGAGAGGTCACTTTGGATTTGGTGCTTGGCAATGAACCGGTCCAAGTGTTAGACCTAGATAACAAGTGTGGGGCTGGATGAACACAGCAGGTCAAGCAGCATCATAGGAGCAGGAAAACTTGACGTTTCGGGCCTAGACCCTAGACCTGTTGGTAGGAGTGCATTTTGGCGATAGCGATCATAACTCTTGTTATTTTTACAATAGCCATGGAAAAGGATAGGTAGATTCAGCAGGGTAAGGTTTATAATTGGGGGAAGGGTAATTATGATTCTATTAGGCAAGAACTGGGTAACATAAAATGGTAACAGATGCTGTCAGGGAAGAGCACTATTGAAATGTGGAGATTGTTTAAGGAATGCATACTGCATGTGCTCGATATGTTTGTCCCTAGCAGGCAGGGAAGACGCGGTCGAATGAGGGAGCCACGGTTCTCAAGAGAGGTCGAACCACTGGTTAAGAGGAAGAAGGATGCTTATGTAAGGTTTAGGAAACAAGGAACGGAAAAGGCTCTAGAGGGATACAAGTTATCCAGGAAGGAGCTGAAGAAAGAGCTTAGGAGAGCTATAAGGGGGCATGAGAAAACCTTAGCAGTTAGGATCAAGGAAAACTACAAGGCTTTTTACACATACGTGAGGGATAAGAGAATGACCAGAGAAAGGGTAGGGCCAATCAAGGATTGTAAAAGGAATTTGTGCACGGAGCCTAAAGAGTTAGGAGAGGTCCTTGATGAATACTTTTCTTCAGTCTTCACAACTGAGGGACCTAGTTGCAGGGGAGGACAGTGTGAAACAGGCTGGTAGGCTAGAGGAGGTCGATGTTAGTAAGGAAGATGTGCTAGGAATTTTGAGGAACTTGAAGATAGATAAGTCCCCCATGCCTGATGGGATTTATCCAAAGATTCTATGGGAAGTGAGGGAAGAGAGCGCAGGGCCTTTGGCATTGATCTTTTCATCCTCACTGTCCATGGGTATAGTGCCGGAAGGTTGGAGAGTGGCAAACATCACTCCCTTGTTCATAAAAGGGAATAGGGATAACCCCGGAAATTACAGGCCAGTTAGTCTTACTTTAGTGGTGGGCAAATTATTGGGACGGTCTCTGAGAGATAAGATTTATGAAAACTTGGATAGACACAGTTTGATTCGTGAAAGTCAGCATAGATTTGTGAGGGGAAGATCATGCCTCACAAAACTTATTGAATTCTTTGAAGAGGTGACCAAACACGTGGATGAAAGTAGAGCAGTGGATGTGGTATACATGGATTTGTGTAAGGTGTTTGATAAGGTTCCCCATGGTAGGATCATGCAGAAGGTAAGGAGGCATGGAATAGGTGGAAATGTGGCAGATTGGATTCAGACTTGGCTGACCCTTAGAAGACAAAGGGTGGTAGTGGACGGAAAATGGTGCTCAGTTATAAGTGGTGTACCACAAGGATCCGTTCTGGGTCCTCTTCTATTTATGATTTTTGTGAATGATTTGAATGTAGGAGTGGAAGGATGGATTAGTAAGTCCATGGACGATACGAAGGTGGGTCGAGTTGTGAACAGTGCGGAGGGCTGTTCTAGGTTACAACAGGCCATTGATAGGATGCAGATCTGGGCTGAGAAGTGGCAAATAGAGTTTAACTCTGAAAAGTGTGAGGTGATTCATTTTGGAAGGACAAACTTGAAAGCAGAATACAGGATTAACAGAAAGATTCTTGGCAGTGTGGAGGAGCTGAGGGATCATGAGATTCATGTCTACAGTTCCCTGAAAGCTGCCACCCAGGTGGATAGAGTTGTTAAGAAGGTGCATGGTGTGTTAGCTTTCGTTAATAGAGGGATTGAGTTCACAAACAGTGAAGTTAGGCTCCAGCTCTACAAAAGCCTGGTTCAGCCACATCTGGAGTATTGTGTCCAGTTCTGGTCGCCTCTTTACAGGAAAGATGTGGAAGCATTGGAAAACATCCTTTACCAGGATGTTGCCTGGAATGGAGGGAAGGTCTTACAAGGAAAGATTGAGAGATCTAGGGCTTTTCTCTTTAGAATGACAAAGGATGAGAGGTGACTTGATAGATAGGCACAAAATAATCAGTGGTGTAGACAGAGTGGACAACCAGAGACTTTTTCCTAGGGTGGAGGTAGGTATTATGAGGTGGCATAGTTTTAAAGTGAGTGGAGGTAGATATAGGGCAGACGTCAGAGGTAGGTTCTTTACTCAGAGAGTGGTCGGGACGTGGAATGCATTGCCACAGAGGGTAGTGGAGTCGGCCTCGTTAGGGGCATTTAGGCAGCTATTAGATAGGCATATGGATGATAGTATAAGGTAAGGGTTGAGGCTGGATCGACATTAGGTTTAGGGTAAAAGTTTGGCACAATATCATGGGCCAAAGGGCATGTACTGTGCTGTACTGTTCTATGTTCTATGTTCTATGTTCTAAGGTTGGAGTATAAGTGTAGGGGAGGCTTGCTGCAGCTCTTCAAGGCGCTGGTGAGACCACATCTGGATATTTGTGGCATGGTGTCTCAGTGGTTAGCACTGCTGCCTCACAGCACCAGAGACCTAGGTTCAATTCCACTCTTGGGTAAATGTGTAAAGTTTGCATGTGCTCCTGCTATCTGCATAGGTTTCTCCTGAGTGCTCTGGTTTGCTGCCACAGTCCAAAGATGTGCAGGCTGGGTGGATTGGCCATGGGAGAAATGCAGGTTTACAGAGATAGGGTAGGGAGGTTGGGATGGTCATCAGAGGCCCCTCATGGGCTGAATGGCCTGCTTCCATGCCATGAATCTACTATGAGCAATTTTGGTCCCCTCATTTAAGCAAAGATATAATTTCATTGGAAGCAGTTCTGTGAGGGTCACTGGGATGCTCCCCAGGAAGGAGGGTTTGTCTTATGATCAAAGGGTAAACACGTTGGGACTGTACTCACTGGAGTTTAGAATAATGAGAGGTGATCTCATTGAGACATATTGGGTGCTTAAGGGGCTTGACAGGGTAAATGCTGAGAGGATACTTCCCCTCATAAGACGAAAGGGCACAGTCACAGAATAAAGGGGCTCCAGTTTCAGACTGAGATAAGGAAGATTTTTTTTCTCTCAGAGGGTTGTGAGCGCTAAGCCCTGGAATTCGCCAAACCTTCTGCCTCATTACCATTCTTTCCTTCTTCAGCATCTTCTTTAATACCTAGCTCCCCAAACCTTTGGGGCATTTGCTCCAAAAAGGCACTTTAGTGTCTCGCAGTTCTGTGTTTTATTTGATCGAGGTCTTGTGAAACACATAGAGGTGTTTTTAAAATGTATCAAACATGTGACATAAGCGATTACAATATGTGCCTTTAATGGGAAATAGCAATGGCACAGACCCAGTGGGCAGAATGCCTAGCAGGAAAGACCGTGGAACAGCAATGGCAGGAATTTCTGGGAGTAATTTGGGAGACACGGCAAAAATTTCATCCCTAGGAAAAAGAAGTTTACTAAAGGGAGGATGAGACAATCATAGCTGACAAGGGAAGTCGGCGACAGCATAAAAGCAAAAGAGAAAGCATATAATGTGGCGAAGGTCAGAGGGAAACCAGAGGATTGGGAAGCTTACAAAGACCAACAGAGGACACCGAGAAAAGAAATAAGGAGGGAGAAGAATAAACATGAGGGTAAGCTAGACAGTAGCAGAAAAGAAGATTGCAAGAGTTTCTTTAGATATATAATGGATAACAGGGGAGCAAAAGTGCACATTGAACTACTGGAAAATGACACTGGAGAAGTAATGTGGAACAAAGTAATGGCTGAGGAACTGAATAATTACTTTGCATCAGTCTTCACAGTGAAAGACACGACTAATAACCAAAAAATTCAAGAGAGTTGGGGATGAGGTGAAAATGGTGGCTATCACCAAAGAGAAGGTGCTAGAAGAACTGAAAGGTTTGAAGGTGGCCCTATCACCTGGACCAAATGGACTGCATCCCAGAGTTCTGTAGGATTTGGTGAAGTGATAGTGGAAGCATTGGTGGTGATCTTTCCAGAGTCACTGGAGTTGAGGTGGGGGTGGTCCTGGAGGACTGGAAAGTTGTGAATGTAACCCCACTGTTTAAGAAGGGAGTGAGGCAAAAGGCGGGAAATGAAAGGCCAATTAGCCTGATCTCGGTCGTTGATAAGATTTCAGAGTGCATTATGAAGGATGAGATTTCTGAATATTTGGAAATGTGTGACAAAATAGGGCAAAGTCAACATGATTTCATCAAGGGAGGTCATGCCTCACAAATCTGCTAGAATTCTTTGAGGAAACAACGAGCAGGTTAGACCAAGAAGAGCCAATGGATGTTATCTACCTGGATTTCCAGGAAGCCTTTGACAAGGTGCCACACAGCAGGCTGCTGAGTAAAATAAGGGCCCACGGTGTTAGAGGCAAGGTGCTAGCATGGATAGAAGGTTGGCTGTCTGGCAGAAAGCAGAGAGTGGGAATTCAAGGGTCTTTCTCAGGATGGCAGCTAGTGATAAGCGATGTTCCACAAGGCTCAAGGTTGCGACCACAACTTTTCATTTAACACATTAATGATCTAGATGAAGGAGCTGAGGTCATTCTGGTTAAGTTTGCAAATGATACAAAGATAGGTGGAGGGACAGGTAGTATTGAGGAGGTAGGGAAGCTGCAGGAGGATTTAGACAGGTTAGGAGAGTGAGAAAAGAAGATGGAAAACAATGTGGGAAAGTGTGAGATCATGCACTTTGGAAGGAAAAATAGAAGCATAGACAATTTTCTAAATGGGGAGAAAATTCAGAATTCTGGAGTGTAAAGGAACTTGGAAGAACTAATCCAGGATTCTCTTAAGGTAAACTCGCAGGTTGAGTCGGTAGTTAGGAAGGCTTCCAGAGATAGATGGGCATCACTGGGGCTGTGTGCATTATGTCCCCAGTAGCACAACATTCATTTAGTTCCTTCCTATGCTCTCCATCGTCTGTTTTGGCTTGGGACACTCTGCCCTTGGTGAGCAGTGTTTGTAATTATTAACTTGTTGAATTGGTCCAGAGACCAGGTAGGAAGGGATGTCAAAATGGGTACAATATTGAAACAGGATACAGGAAAGATACCAAGAGTGGTACAAAGATAACAATCTTTCCCTCAAAGTCAGCAAAATGAAACAGCTGGTCGTCCACTTCAGGAAGCAAGGAGGACAGTTCACCCCTGTCTACATCTAGGGTGCTGAAGTGGAGATGGTCGAGAGCATCAAGTTGCTAAGAGTGACGATTGCCAACAATTTGTCCTGGACAACTCACACTGATGTGATGGTCAGGAAGGCATAACAACGCCTCTTCTTCCTCAGGACGCTACAGAAATTCTACATGTCCATAATGACCCTCACCAACTTTTACAGATGCACTGTAGAAAGCATTCTTTCTGGATGCCTCATGGCTTGGCATGGCAACTGCTCTGTAAAAAAATACAGGGAGTTGTGAACACAGTCTAGTCCATCACAGAAGACAACCTCCCAACAATTGACTCCATCTATACTTCCTGCTGCCTCAGGAAAGCAACCAACATAATCAGAGACCCTTCCCAACCTGGTTATAATCTCTTCCAACCTCTTCCATCAAGCAGAAGATACAAAAGCTTAAACGTGGACCAACAAGGTCAAGAACAGCTTCTTCCCTGCTGTTATTAGACTGCTGAATGAGTCTCTTAAATGCCAAATCTAATGTTGATCTCACTTTTTGTGCACCTTCTTTGCAACCATAACTTTGTATTCATCGCTCTGTTCAATGTGTGATCTTAGTATGGTTTGCTTGTCCTACGGGCAAAAAAAAACTTTTCACTGTACTTAGGTACATGTGACAACAATATATCAAATCAAATCACATCAATCAACTTCCTCACTTTCTCAGTTACTCCCAAGCCTGACCATCCTTGTACAGGGAGCACGCAGTGTTCACTGGCATCCTCAAAGATTTTTGGGCTAAAGTGAGCATTGTGGATGCTGAGGCTCATTATGTCCCCTTCCTGCGTCATTTCAATATGGTTCCCTTTGGATTTTGGTTAAAAGGCAGTGCCCTTGGTCGGTAGATTTTGATTTTTTTTTAAAAAATTTGTTTAAAGAGAGAAGATCTGGGTTCTTCCCCTGTGGTGATGGACAGGAATATGGTCTGGGAAGGGAAAGATGGAAACTGATGTTCATGCTAAACTATAGATTTACAATAAACCTCGGAAAGGATTTGACAGTTGATTTTAGGCATGAATATGGTAAACGCGGAGTGGGTGTTGTCAACACTGAGATGGTCTCCTACACATGTACAAATATCGCTGGTGATTTCACACTGTAGTGAGATCACCTCTGACCTTCTTGTCTCTGTTGGCCACATTCCTTGCTGTAAGGCTCCTCACTTCACTCAGGAAGGGGGCAATGACTGAAGTAACATTTGAGGCACATTTCTCCGCAGGACAATCACACACTGGCAAGTCGTTCCTGCCAAGGTGTAATGTCTCCTGTTTGCAAAGAGCCAACAATCATGGCAAGACAACATTCCCATTCCCGCTAGCTCATTGTGCGACCTAGTCATCCCTAGTTGTCCTCAAGAAGGTGGTGATGAACTGCCTTCCTGAACCGCTGCAGTCCATGTGCTGTGAGTTGACCCGCGATGCCAAGAGGGAGCGAATTCCAGGATTTTGACCCCGTAGCAATGAAGGGATGGCAATATATTTCCAAGTCAGGATGGCAAGTGGCTTGGAGGGGAACTTGAAGATGGTGGTGTTCCCGTGCATCCGCTGCCCTAGTCTTGTATGTCTTTGACCAGACATATTTGGTGTGAGTGGCAGAACCTGTTATGAAATACAGTTCTTATCAATGAAAATTGGTTCTATTCAACACACTGTCAACCTTTAAATTGTAAATTGAACCTTACCTATCGAACAAGAACATTGTAGTAAAATTTGAAGCATGCAATAAATTCAGTTCAATATATTGTGGTTTACATCGACACTGATCAATGGAACTGTCAAAAATAACACTTAATCATTAAACACGGCGACTGTACCTGTCCCACATTGGGATTGTCCCAAACAGTGCCAAGAAACTTAACACAACAGTCAATTCTGAGAAAAGCGTCATCCCATCATGGATGGTGGACAAACCCATGGTGTTGAGATAACAAGGTGTAGAGCTGGATGAACACAGCAGGCCAAGCAGCATCAGAGGAGCAGGAAAGCTGACGTTTCGGGCCTAGACCCTTCTTCAGAAAAT
>JAHRHZ010000064.1:6271477-6290031 GCA_024137785.1 Ginglymostoma cirratum
ATCACTTCTGATCCGGGATGCTTCCGTTTCGCACAAGGACCGTTGCGAACTCGTCACCAATCAAAGCGTAACAAGCAAATCGTCCCCCGAGTCGTCAACTAATTGCAAAACATGCTCTTCGCTGTCTCTGCTTCAGTTCGCCCACTATTAAAATCATCATTAAGAACTCTGCAGGCTTCCCAATTCCCGAGCGCTCCTCGACATTCTCTAAATGCGCACGTGTGCAACATTCGAATCAGCCGAAAGTCAGACGCTCTTGAGCCTGCCGGCTTCCCACCAGCAAAATGGCCTTTGCGTTCAGGGATCGCCTCTTTTGACAACGTCGAATTGCAAGCAGAAATCTGAGTGACTGGTTCGTGAGTGAGTCAGTGAATGTTGATCATCTGACATGTCTTGTGGAGGTTGCCAAAGCAAGAACCCGCGTACAACTGAGGCGCAGTTGTAGTATGGCGCACTGACCTCTACATCGCTGACGCCAGGCGCCAACTCACCGATATCTCCTCCTGCCGCCCCCTGGATCGTGACCGCCCCCCCACCCTGCCTTAGCACCAAACCCTCATCTCCCAAACCATCCACAACCTCATCACCTCCAGTGACCTCCCACCCAGCTACTCCAACCTCTTCTTTCCCCAACCCCGCACTGCCCACTTCTATCTCCTTCCCAAAATCCACATACCTGAATGCCCTGGTCGACCCATTGTCTCTGCCTGATCCTGCGCCACCAAACTCATCTCCACCTACCTGACTCCTATTTTCACCCCCTTGGTCCAGGTACTCCCTCCCTACGTCCGTCACACCACACACGCCCTCCACCTCCTCCTGAACTTCCAATTCCCCAGTCCCCCACACCTCATTTTTACTACCATTTCTGATGAAGTGTCTAGGCCCGAAATGTCAAGCTTTCCTGCTCTTCTGATGCTGCTTGGCCTGCTGTGTTCATCCAGCTCCACACCTTGTTATCTTGTATCGTGTTGTGGTCGATGTTGTCCTGAAGGCTTAGTAATTTGCTGCGAACAATGGTCTGTTTAACGTTTGGCCGCTCTTTGAAAGTGAGAAATGGAAGCATGTCGAAGATCTTCTTGGGGTGTTCATCATCAATTATGTGTTGTAGGCTGCAACGAACGTGATATACTTTCTCCACTCCCCAGAAGTACTAGACAACGAAGGGCACCCTATCGGACATATCCTGTGTCTGTCTTCTGAGGCAGTCATTACGGTTTTTTGCCATGGCACTTTGGAACTGGTGATTGATGAGTTGACCATAGTATCCTGTTCCCTCGAAGATGTCCTTCAACACCTTCAAGTATACGTCTCATTCCTCCAAACAGATTTTGTGCATGCACAGGGCTTGTCCATAGGGGATGGCTGTTTTAATATGTTTCAAGTGGAAGCTAGAGAAGAACAGCATTGTGAGGTTATCCATAGGCTTGCGTTAGAGTGATGTACTGAGGTGTCCATCCCTGATGGAGATGCTTGTGTAGAAGAATGATACTGATTCTAAAGAGTCGTCCATGGTAAGTCTGATTGTGTCTGATTGTGGGATGAAACTTGTTGATATCGCTATGTAGTTGTCTTAGTGATTCCTCACCATGAGTCCAAAGGAAGAAAATGTCATCAATGTTTCTGGTGTACAGTGTTGGCTGGAGCTTCTGCGCAGCAAAGAAATCTTGTTCGAACCTGAGCATGAAAATGTTGGCATATTGGGGAGCAGATCTGGTCCCCATGGTTGTTCTGCGCACCTGGATGAAGAACTGGCTGTCAAAGGTGAAGACGTTGTGGTTGGTGATGAAGTGAATGAGTTGTTGGATGGCATCGGGAAATTGGTAGTTTGCGGTATTGAGTACTGAGGCTGTTGTGGCAATGCCGTCATCGTGGGAGATGCTGGTGTAGAGTGCCAAAATGTCCATTGTTATGAGGAACGTTCATTGCACAACTGGACATGGGTGTTCAGTTTCTGTAAGAAATCTGTAGTGTCACGACAGAAGCTAGGGGTTCCCTGTACAATAGGTTTTAAGATCCCTTGACATAGCCAGAGACATTCTCACACAGGGTCCCATTGCCTTATACAATGGGACGTCCAGGTGTGTTGGCTTTGTGTATCTTTGGAAGGCAGTAAAAGTCCCCTACGCAAGAAGCACTTCGGATGAGAGTGCGTAGGGTACTCTGAAGAACTGGATCAAAAGTTTTGACCAGTCTGTTCAGTTGACAGGTATGTTTTTTGGTTGGATCAGCAGGTAGTTGTTTGCATTGTCCCTGGTTGTTCAGCTGTCGGTACACTTCCTTGCAGTAGTTCATTCTATTCTGTATGACAATGGCTCCTCCTTTGTCTGCTGGTTTGATGACAATGTTGCAATTGGACTTCAGAGCACAGATGGTGGTGCATTGTGCCTGGGCGACGTTTTGCACTACCTCATCAGGGCGGCTGATAAATCTGGTGTTCACGCATTCTCTGATGGCTTGAGCATACTGCTCAAGTCCTGGGCAATAGCTTTCTGGAGAGGTCCAATTTGACTTCTTCTTTGCCCGCTCCCCCATGGATCTCTCTGTTGACTGATCCTGTCTGTTGGTGGTCTCATTGGGCTCACTGCTGACATCTTGGAAGATTTCTTGGAATCTCAGTCATCTGATGAATTCCTCTGTGACTGCCAGGAGACCAATGGGGTCCATTTTGGTTGTGGGGCAGAAATTGAGTCCTTGGCTGAGAACATCGATCTCATCAGGTTGAAGGGCGTGGTCAGATAATATGATGTTTGATTTTCCCGTGGTGGTACCGCCTTCAGCTGTGGTACTGGGGAGATGATGGTGATGCCAAGTTTCTTCAGTTTCTTGTTCGTTGTGTGTGTATAGGTAGTGTGGTTCCATTGCCTCATCTGTTTGGCAGTGTCACGTAATTGTACTGCTGAGTCTTGAGCTCAAGCTGAGAAAATGAACTCTATCTCAATTTCAAGATATACGAGATGATTGATTCCAAACTAAAACACAGATTCTAAATGAGGTCTCACACCTAACATGATTGTTTGACCTAAAATGTCACCTCTTCTTTACACTGATAAAATTTTTAGTTCTCTCAGGACCGTGACTTGAAAAAAAATCAGGGAATTGACATATATATATTAATCAATTAAAACATCCTAACTGATTAAAAATTTAACAGCATCTTGTTTTGTTTCATACATCCTCATCAATGTTGTGAACATTTGATCTTTTACTTATAAATTCTGTGTCTGATACTACTTCTCTCACTGACACCTAAAGAAGGACTGAGGCTCCAAAAGCTTGTGCTTTCAAATAAACCTGTTGGACTATAACCTGGTGCCGTGTGATTTCTGGCCTTGTCCACCCCAGTCCAGCACCAGCACCTCCACATCATGGTTAGCGAGAGAGGTAGTATCCACCGCAGAATTTATATGTAAAAGATCAAAGGCTTACACCACTCATGAGGATGTACTAAACAAACCTAAGGTGCTGTTCACCTTTAATCTTTAACCTCTTGGACTATAACTTGGTGTTGTGTGATTTCTGATATTTACACCATCTAGTCTGTTTATTCTTCCTTTTCCACACTTCATTCTGCGCAATCATTTCTGATGCAGGCTACTTACATTTAGCACAAGGACCGTTGTGCACATGTCACAGTCAAAAGCACAACAAGGAACTCATATCTCCAGTCCTCAACAAATTCTAAAACATACTCTCCTCTCACCTTCACAATATGCCCCATAGTTTTGAACACCCCGCTCTAGGGAAAGTACCCTTGCTATTCACCTTATATATGCCCCTCATGGTTTATAATCCTTTATAAGGTCACACCTCAACTTCCTATGCTTCAATGGAAAATGTCCCAGCCTATTCAGCCTATTTTTATAACTCAAAACCTCCAGTCCTAACAACATCCCTGTCAATCTTTTCTGAACCTTCTCCAATTTAATAATATCCACCCTATAGCAGGGTGACCACAACCATATGCAGTACTCCTGGAGAGGTCTCACCAATGTCCCGTATTACCTCAACATGAAATACCATCCCCTATACCCAATGGTCTGAGCAATGAAGGCAAGCATGCTGAATGCCTTCTTAACCACCCTGTCTACATGTGATGCAAATTCCAAAGAATTATGTACCTGAACCCCTAGGACTCTCTGTTCCACAACACTACCTATGGTTGTAGGCCTACCATTAATTGTATAAGTCCTGCCCTTGTTTTTCTCATCTGTGGCTATAGTCTTGAATAGAGCAAAGCTAGCATCTTTCCAAGAGCTAGACTAAAGGCATTCTAATATTGGTGTTGGATTCTGAAATTAAAGCAGAAAGTTCTTGAGTAACTCAGCAGGACCAGCAGCATTTGTGGTTCAAGAAACAGATGTAACATGTAAAATCCAATATTACTCATTGTGTTCTAGTCATAGTGAACACAAAATTTTCTCCAGAGCATTCTGTTTTTTTTATTCCAAGGGCTATTTGGGGTGGACAAACGTTGATCTTGTCAGTGTTGATCATATCTCACCTCAGAATTTTTTAAAAATCAACTGTTGAATTCTCAGATTTAAAATGCTCACCTTACATTTGAATCCCTCTATGGGCTTTTCCTTTCCTTAGTTCTGTAACCGAATTTCCCCAGCTTTTGCCAAATCCTGTGCTTCTCTGATTCTGATCTCTTGTATCCCACCTTCTTCATTCTAAACCACCATTGACCACTGTCTTCCAACATCTACCACTGCAGAATCCTCTTCCAAAACACCTCCACTTGCTGTTCCCTCTTATATAATTTACCTTTTGGTCAGATAGATTGGCAAAAGAACAAGAGGTGAGATTCAGAATTTTATTTTAAGAATTGTTGAAAAAAGACACACTTCATCAAAGCTTTTCATCTTGCAGTCATCAGGACAACTGCTAGAATACCAAAAGAGGGGAAGTCTGTCATTTATACTGTACGAGAAGTATTGATTGATTGTCTCTGATTATTCAAGGTTTTGCCGTAGAGAATAAAGCAATTAATGACGAACAACTATTTTAGGGCAAGCTATGGTTAGATTTCAAACCAGATAGGTTTATTCTGATTGTTTAAGGCATTACCCTAAGTGAAGATCCAGTTAGAAGCTGTCACTTTTTCTACACAAGGCAAGTTGTTACGACTTCTAAGACACTACCTGAAAGGACCTTGGAAATAGATTCAATAATTCCCTTCAAAAGCACATTAGACAAATACGTACAGGGATAAAAGAGAAAACAACATTTATATTTCATGAACTTGGGACCTCAGTCAATGAAATGGTTCCGATGTGTTGTCACAGTGCTAATGTACAAAACATGGCAGTCAATATGCAAATGACAAGATTCCCAGAAACAGCAATATAATAACATCCAGATTACTGGACTTTATTTAATGTCACAGGACCAATATTAGGCATGAAATTGGCATGAATTCCTCCGTTTTTCTTCAAAACAAGGCCATAGGATATTTTATGTCCAATCAGAAATCAGATGGCCTCATTGGAACATTTCATCCCGAAGGTGTGGTATAAGTCTCCAAGGGACAGACTTGGACACACAGCCTTCTGACTTAGAGCCATGCCCTATTGAATCATAACTTATGTGTTTAATGAATGATGGCAAGAAGTGAGACTAATTTGATTGCTCTTTCAAAGACCTGGCACAGGTATGATTGATTGAGTGACCTCCACTGTATTTTCTCATTCCATAAATCTATGCCTGAACTGGTGAGCAAACTGGTGAGTTTGAAGGTGGTGATATTGGCACTTTTAAGAAAGAGGTTGCTGGTTATAGTTTCATGAGCTGAAGATGGCAGCAGCTGATTTGAAAAAGCAAGTATGTGTGTAGGCAGGTAGCTGATTATCAGCTGCCAATGTTGTCTGCAGTTATAAATTTGCCTAGTCAGCTCAGCTCTGCTGATAACAGTCTCACAATGAGGTCAAGTTCCACTCAAGGAGTAGAGCATAAGTTCTTTGCTGGAATTATAATATGACACTCTGTTCCAGTGTCTGCCTATTACATTCATTAGCCCCATTCAGCACATAATGTGCTGTGAATGATGATTATTGTAGACAATATCTTGTAACCTCCAGTCTACTGCAATACAGCTCAAAATACCATTGCCAAACACAGACACAAATGTAACTGCACAAACCATAAGATATAGGAACAGAATTAGGCCATTCAGCTCATCGAGTCTGCTCCACCATTCAATCATGGCTGATATTTTTCAACCCCATCCTCCTGCCTGCTCCCATAACCCTTGAACCCCATATCAATCAAGAACCTGTCCGTTTCTGCCTTAAATACAATCAATGACTTTGGCCTCCAATAACTTCTATGGCAACAAGCTCCACAGTTTAACCAACTTTTAGCTGAAGAAACTCTTCCTCATCTCAGTTCCAAAGGGTCATCCTTTCACTCTGAGGCTGTATCCTCAGGCCCTACTCTCTCCTACTAGCAGAAACTGCACCCCCCTGTTCACTCTATGCAGGCATCTCAGGATTCAATCAGTTTCAATGAGATTCCCCCTCATCCTTCTAAACTCCATTGAGTACAGACCCACAGTCGATAAATATTCCTCAATGACAGGCCCTTTATCCCTGGAATCATTCTTGCAAACCTACTCTGACACCTTCCAATACCAGCACATCCTTCCATTCGTAAGGCCCTCAAAACTGCGCATAATATTGCAAATGCAATCTGACCAGAGCCTTATACATCCTCAGCAGTATATCTCTGCTCTTGTATCTTGTGATTCTAGCCCTCTTGAAATGAATGCTAGCATTGCACTTGCCTTCCCAACTGCCAACTAAACCTGCATGTTAAACTTAAGAGAATCCTGCACAAGGACTCTAAAGTCCCTTTGTGTTTCAGATTTCTGAAGCCTTTCCCCATTTAGAAAATAGTCTATGCCTCTATTCTTCCTCACAAAGTGCAAAACATCACAGTTTTCCACATTGTGTCCCATCTGCCACTTATTTGCCCAGGCTCCTAGCGTGTCCAAGTCCTCCTGCACTCTCCCCACTTCCTCTACACTACATGCCCCTTCATCTATCTTTGTGTCATCTGCAAATGTAGTAAAATGCCCTTAGTTCCTTTATCTAGATTGTTAATGTAAAACATGAATAATTGTGGTCCCAAAACTAACCCCTGCAAAGCTTCCTGGTCACTGGCTGCCATCCTGAAAAATACTCCTTTATCTCTACTTTCTGCCTTCTACCAGTTAACTAATCGTCTGTCCATGCAGATACATTGCCCCTAACACCATGAACTCTTACTTTGTTCATCAGACTTTTGTTCAGTACCTTGTCAAAGGCCTTCTAGAAATCCAAATAGATTACATCCACTGGCACTCCTTTGTCTAAATTGCTCATTACCTACTCAAACATTTCTAACAGATTTGTCAGGCATGACATGCCCTTGATGAAGCAATGCTGACTCGGCATTATTTTACCATGCATTTTTAAGTACTCCACAAAATCATCCTTAGTAATGAACTCTAAAATTTTACCCATGACCAAGGTCAGGCTAACCAACCTATAGTTTATTGTCTTCTCCCTCCCTCCATTCTTCAGCAGGGATGCTACATTAGCCATTTTCAAGTTCTCTGGTATCCTCCCTGACTTTGGTGATTCCTGAAAGATCACCACCAACGCCTCAACAATTTCCACAGCTATATCATAGAATCCCTACAGTGTGGAAACAGGTCCTTTGGCCCAGCAAGTCCACACCGACCTTCAGAGCATCCCACCCAGACCCCTCCCCCTAAGCTACACATCCCTGAAGACTATGGGCAATTTAACATGGCCAATCTACGTAGCCTGGACATCTTTGGACTGTGGGAGGAAACTAGAGTACCCAGAGAAAACCCACGCAGACATGGGGAGAACATACAAACTCCACACTAACAGTTGCACGAGGGTGGAATTAAACCCAGGTCCCTGGCACTGTGAGGCAGCAGTGCTAACCACTGAGCCACCGTGCTGCCTTCAGAACCCAGGGGCGTATTCCATTTTATTTGGGTGATTTATCCACCTTCAGACTTTTCAGCTTCCTCGCATCATCTCCTTAGTGATAGCCACTACACTCATTTCTGCCCTCTGACTCTCTTAAAAGTTTTGGTATGCTGCAGATGTCACCCACTATGAAAACTGATGGAAAGTACCTATTCAGTTCTTCCACCATTTCTTTGCTCCCCATTACTACTTCTCCGGCCTCATGTTCCTGGTCAACTGCGGCTTGAGGGCCCACAAATGGTCTTCTCTTGCTCCTGTCTTTTATGTTCATGCGCAGTCTGTGGTCTGGAAGAGGGAAATATGTAGATGTTCAGCAGATTTGTTCTCCAAATTTAAAGAGGGCGGGGCATGAAAATTTGATGTCCCCAGCAGTCGGGTCTCTTGACATCTCAATGACCAGCAGAGGTTGCTGTGCACTCATTATTCCCATGCCAATCGCAATGGTTCAGTGCAGAATTTGCAGACATTTCTGTATGCAACCTCAGCTGTGAGCTAAGTAAGTCAAATTTATTTTGCCCTCTGAGGCCAGGGTGACATGTGACAACATGTCAACCAAATTCTCAGAACTGCCACATGACAGCAACAAAACCTACTTACCTGTTTCTCTTTGTGCCTTCGGCTCCTTGTGCTTATTGTATACAATGCTGTGTTTCAGCCTGACAGTTAGTCTGTTATGCGTCTGCTAGCTGCTCACACACAGGGATCATTTAGTTTCCTGTCATGTCTCCTTCATGTCTTATTATATGTTTTGTTTTCCAAATGAACTAACACATGGAGTCATTCCATTCCTGATGAGTGATTGATTATTATACATTATCATTAATAAAACAGATACTGCTAGCAAGGTCAGCAATTATTGCCTGTTTATGCATGCCCTTGAAAGGTTGCCTCTTCTTCGAATGCTGAATGTCATGTGGGAAGGCTTCACCCACAATATGTCTTCAGGTAGGGAGTCTGAGCATTTTGTTAGTGAAGGAATGTTGATATATCTTCTAGCCAAGGTGGCTTGTGATGTTCAAGGGAATTTGCTCATATGACTTACCTATGTCTTTCCTGCTCTTTGTCTTCTTGGTGGTGGAAGTTGCAGGTTTGGGAAGTTATGGTGAAGAAGCTTTGAGTGAGAGGAAGCAGTATTGGCAAAAGATGCGGAGAAACCAGTAGAAATTCAGGACCATAGTGCATATGCTTCAAGGCTGCGGTACGAGAGCTCAACATGTAGGTAGCCATGACTTCAGTTCAGAAACAAAGATCTGAAGCTCTTAACAAAAAAAACCCAAACATCTGTGGATGCCAGAAATCAGAAATGAAAACAGAAACTGCTGGAAAAACCCAGCAGGTCTGCCAGCACCTGTGGACAGAAAGCAGAGATAACATTTTGCGTTCAGGGACCCTTCTTCAGAAAAAGTTCCAAACATTCTGAGAAAGGGTCACTGGGTCTGAAACTCTCCTTTGCTCACTCGTAGTTAAAATCTCCCATTGCTTCAAAGTCTAGTTTGTGGACCAGCAGCAAATTTGGACAAAGTCATCCTAAGACAAATCTGTAAATCCAAGTTCTTGGCCAGGGTTAGATACGAGGAGGATTATTCCCCTGACAATTATGGGCAAGGAAATAATCCAATCTGATAACCATTCGCTACTGCCTTAGTCCTTAGTTAGGCAGCAGCCAAACATGTCAAATTCAGTGTCATGTTATGTCTTCAGCTGTGATTGGATGTATCACTGGAGCATTCATCACATGGCTTCCCACTTAATCCTGCTCTGCTCCATTATCCTGCAACTGGTCAACAAATACATCCATCCTTACAACACCCTGCCTTCCACATCCAATTGGAAATGGAAAATATTCTTTATTAGTCAATTGGGAGGTTCTTGATAATCAGTCAAATAGCCTTTTCTTCCAACAGTTAAGAGGGGAGGAAGGCATGACCTTTTTGAGTCACAACATTCATTTAATTGTTTTATCCGATTTCCATCTGTCAACAAAATTATTGATTTATTCTAAAACCGATTCAATGAGATGCAAAACAGGTTTACACACCGAGATAACAAGCATGGGGCTGGATGAACACAGCAGGTCAAGCAGCATCATAGGAGCAGGAAAAATGGTGCTGCTTGACCTGCTGTGTTCATCCAGCCCCATGCTTGTTATCTCGGATTCTCCAGCATCTGCAGTACCTTTTATCTCTTTTACACACTGAGTATGAGATAACAAGGTGTAGAGCTGGATGAACACTGCAGGCCAAGCAGCATCAGAGGAGCAGGAAAGCTAACGTTTCGGGCCTAGACCCTTCTTCAGAAACACACACACTGAGTATGTTATTTTTAAATATAAATGTTTACTCCTCTAGATATCCTAACATGCACAAACATCAGATGAAAGTAAACAAAAATGGATTTATCTTAATTTTTGGCCAATAAACCTTTGATCTTGAATGCAACCAAGTAAGACTTTGGATAATCAGATGGCTGATGGTGTGATGTTCTGGCGCACAATGGCAGATGTCACTGGCCATGTGCAGTTGTTTCTGGGGACATTTTCCCCATTCAGGAAATAGTGATAAATTCTTTCAGAAAGTATTTCATACCAGAGCAACTGGACCAGGGATTCAAGTACCGCACTGAAGCCACAAAAAGAATTCTTTTTCAGAAACAAGAGAGTAGAGCTGGGAAGTTTCTATTTTTCAGAAGGCCACTTCCCATTTACTCCAAATGATACCCGGGGTGGAAACTGGAACCTGATGTCAAACTCAGGAGGGGTTATCCAGTAAATAAGCAGTTGTCACAAGACAAGTGACTACAAAACAATACCCAACCAGGAACAAAAATACGTTCTAATGTCCTTTCCATTGGCCTCTTCATAAAAAAACAAAACCCAGGTCTCCACAGTGCTCAAACTCATGTCCACAAAATTCTTAAATACGAAGCCTTCCTAATACCTTCTTCAATATTTTTACAATTAATAGAGTGAAGTCTTGACAGAAATAATAAAACTAGATGCCTATCCTTCAATGCCTGCATGATTGTCCTCCTGAGCTCTGTTGGCAGCAGTGTCTTGAAGATTTATCTTCAATTTCTGGAGGCCAATCATGAAAGGTTGGTAATCTGACATTACACAGCTATGTTACCAGTTTGGATTTGACTCATACGTAACATGGTTAGCTTCTTTGCTAGATCGAATAGATTATATCAGTATATTCAATTTGGTCTCATGTATATTTAAGGGATTTACAGCCCCTTCTAGAGATTCTTCTGTATCTGTAACATGCTTTCAGTACTTAAACATGTTTCACACTGCCTTTGTACACTATATGTCTATCAAATGCTGCAAAATCTTTCAGAACAGCTGTTGAAATGCATTGAAAATAAATGGGCGCCTGTTTGAATATTATGCAAACTGTGGAAGCAAGGCACTCAGTATTAGTCAGTCCTGAGTAGAGCTGAGGGAGTACCTGTATGTTTTCTTGAACATGAAGTATTGCTATGGGTAGTAAGCAAGTCATTTAAAAATGGAAGTCTGGAAAGCCTACACGATTGACAAAAATATCTGGGAAAAGGTGCTTTTTATTATCGGAGAAAAGTGAAAAATGTAGCTCTTTCAAACATCAACTGGAATTTTGCGTGAAAGCTACTGATGTAACAGTGAAAATGCTGGCATGTGAGGTTTAATTAGACAGTTTTTATCGAAGTTCCAGCAGAAGCACAATGAAGGCTAACCTACTGCTACCTTCACAGGGCAGCTGGGGAGGTTTGCTAGTATGTGGAAGCCAAGAGTCCCAGGCACCAGTTCTGCCAGACCAGCAATGTCACAGCGTAAGTGGTAGGGTTGGGGAGATGTCCCTGCACACAGAAATGGAAGCAACATCATCAGAAGCTGCAAATCTGGAACTGGGACTCCAAGGTAGGGTCATGTGCTAAACTTCTGGGGTTGTGTATCCCAACACAATAATGGTCACTGTGGAGCTCCAACTAAGTCATTCTCCTGCTTCAATACGCTATTGTTCTCACTGAGGGGTCAAGACAATTTTGAACCCTCAAAATGGGGGGGAGTCACAGTGGGAAAACATGATGACAATTGTCACTGGGGTGTGAACAGACTGGCTAACAATGGGGCAGAAACCAAATGATGGCCATTCTGAAGGGATGTTGTTAGTGATACTTGTGCATGGACAATGAAGCTTTTTGATAATGTCCTGGAGCAGAGTTGTAACTTTCGGTTGTACGAAATCTGATTTATTCCCTCAAGGTTGTTGCACTTCCTTTGGAGATTTGGTCCATGTGGCCAGATCCTGAACATGATAGCACGCTAATCGTTATTGGGGAGTGGCTAGGACACTGAAGGACAGCCAAAAAAAATTGACAAGAAATGACTGATTTTCTAATTCTAATATCCTGCAGTGCTAACTGGGCAACAAATCTGTGCTACCTGGTTTGTTTGACTAGTAAGACCAGTATCATGATGAAGCCTCAGGCAATGATAATTTAATTAAACTGAATTCCCAATCTGGAAGTTAACACACTTGGAATGTGGATCAGGAATTCAGGTTCACACTAAGCTGGATTTTATTTTTACCTCTAAGTGCGTATCCAGGTGTGTCTACCTCTAGAGGCTTCAGGCACTGGTACAGTAATAACGTCACTGAGCTAATAATTTAGAACCTGAGGCTATTGTCCTGGGAACATGGGATTAAACCCCACCATAGCAAAATCAAATAGCCTGATGGAGAAATTTAGCAATTATTGTAAAAACTCATCAAGTTCACTAATGACCTTGCTTTATGGTAGGAAGTCTCCCATCCTTGCCTCCTTTACATATGACTACAATATGGTTGATCCTTAGTTGCCCTCTGGGCAATATAGACTGGGTCAGCTGACAGAGCCCACATCCCATGAACAAAGGGAGAAACACAAGCTCTCAACTCCAAATTCTGCCATTGGCTGCTCAACATGATCGTTCTCACAGAATTCCATCATTCTGCAGCCAATCAGAAAATGAGATTCTTTGTAGGGTGATTCCTGAAATTCTGCTAAACAGCTTTTATCACCTCCTCTCCAATATTTTAATGACCATTAAACAAAACTGTTTGAAACAAGTGGGTAAAACTCTCTTGTTCCTCATAGCAATATTCAAGACATTAATCTTGAATTGCTGAAGAGCCTAGAACAACCCTGAAAAGAATAAAACCATGAGGCTCAGGAGCAGAAATAGGCTATTTGGCCCATCAACTCTGATCCGCAATTCAATTAAATCTATATAATTACACAGAATTGATAACCCAATAGGCTGACACTGGTGTTTATGTTCCATGGCTTCCTCCTTCCATTTCTTTTCATTTAACCCTTGACATATCCTTCTTCTCCTTTCTCCCTCGTGTACCTGACTAGCTTTGTATTAAATTCTTCTCTGCTAATCATTTCAACCACCACCTTGGTAGCAAGTTGCACATTCTCATCACTTTCTGAGTAAAGATCTTTCTCCTGAATGCCTGATTGGATTTATTGCTCATTATCTTATGTAGGATCATAGAAACGGGATAGAAATAGCCATCAATCCATCAATCCCGATTTGCCATACAGTTCGATCATTGGTGAGCATCTGCCCTCAGTGTGTCTTTCCCATGCTTTCTCCACATCCAATGATAGAATTAATCTCCAGTTTGTCTTGGATATGCTCAATGATTGCACGTCCACAGCACTCTACTGTAGAGAATTCTGAAAAGTCACCACCCTCAGAATGAAGGCATTTCTCATTTCAGTGTAAAATATTTCACCAGTTATCCTGAGATGATGTCCCCTGGTCTGAGGCTCATCGGTCAGGAGAAATATTTTATCAGTATCTATCTTGTCACACCCTGTAAGAATTTAGCAAGGTTGAATAAGGTCACCCCTCAGATTTCAAAACTCTAGGGAATTCTGTCCCAAACTCCCGAATTTCTGTTCATAAGACAGTCCTGCTATCCCAGAGATTAATCTGGTGGAATAAAAGGAGGGATGGCTGGAAAAACTTAGTAGGTCTGGCAGCATCTGTGAAGTGAGGAAACACATTTAATGTTTTGAGTCCAATATGACTGTTCTTCATAGAACAAGACAATTATGTGGGATTAAGCTTTTGGGTAACATAAGACTATAGGGTATAGAAACAGAATTAGGCCATTTGGCCCATCAGTTTTCTTTGTCATTCAATCATGGCTGACATGATTCTCAATCCCATTCTCCTGTCCTCTCCTTGTAATCCTTGATCCCCTGACTAATCAATAAGCTATCTATCTCTGTCTTAAAAACAATCAATGAGTTGGCCTCCACATCTTTTTCCAGCAATGAGTTCCACAGATTCACCACCCAGCGACTGAAGAAACATCTCCTCATCTCAGGTCTAATGGGTCATCCCACTCTGAGGTTGTGCCCTCAGGTCCTAGTCTCTCCTCCCACTAGTGGGAACATCTTCTTCATGTTCACACTATCCAGGCCTCTCAGTATTTTGCAAGTTTCAATCAGATCTCCCCTCATTCTCCTAAGCTCCATCAGGTACTGAACCAGAGTTCTCAACCGCTCTTCATTGGATAATCCCTTCAATCCCAGCATTATTCTTGTAAACCTCTGTCGGACCCCCTCCAATGTCAGCATATCATTCTTTGGATAAGGAGCACAAAACTGCTCACAATATTCCAAATGCAATCTGACCAAAGCCTCATACAGCCTCAGGAGTACATCCCTGCTCTTGTATTCCAATCCTTTCAGAAATGAATGTTAAAATTGCATTTCCCTCCTTACCTGCCAATTGAACCTACATGTTAACCTTAAGAGAATCATGAACTCATTATTTTGTGCATCAGATTTCCAAAACATCTCCCTTTTTGGAAAATAGTCTATGCCTCTGTTCTTCTAGCAAAGTGCATTACCTCACAGTTTCCCACATTACATTCTATCTGCCACTTGTTTGCCCACTCTCCTAATCCATCCAAGTCCTTCTACACTGCCCTCAAATAATTAATGTATGACGTGAATAGTTGTGGTCCAATACCAACCCCCATGGAACTCCTCTAGTCACTGGCTGCCATCCTGAAGAAGACCCCTTTATCTGCACTTTTTGCCTTTTGCCAGTCAGCCAATCCCCTATCCATGTCAGTATCTTGCCCCTGGTATACCATGGGTTCTTATCTTAATTATCAGCCTCGTGTGAAAGGCCTGCTGGAATTCCCAATACATCATGTCCAGTGGCTCTCCTTTGTCTAACATGCTTATTACATCCTCAGAGAATTCTAAGAGATTTGTCGGGCTTGACCTCCACTTGACAAAGCCGTGCTGACTCAACCCTATTTCACCTGGCACTTCCAAGTATTCCACAATCTCAACCTTTATCATGAACTCTAAAATCTTACCACCAACCAAGGTCAGGTTAACTGACCTATAATTTCCTGTCTTCTGCCTCCCTCCCTTCTTAAACAGGAATGTTACATTAGCCATTCTCCAGTCCTCTGGGACCCTTCTTGACTCCTGAGATTCCTGAAAGATCACCACCAATGCATCTACAATCTCTTCTGCTAACTCGTTCAGAACCCTGGGATGTAGTCCATCTAGTCTGGGTGATTTATTCACCTTGAGACCCTTCAGCTTCCTGAGCACCTTCTCCTTCATGATGACCACTACACTCATCTCTGACCCCTAACTCTCTTGAAATGTGTTCACTAACGTTGAGTGGCCTGTTTCTGTGATGTAGTATCTGTTGAATTCTATGAGTTATGTATTTTGTGGAATAATTTCTACAAACTATCCCAAAAATCTGAGGAATTCTAAGGAATAACAACAAGTTGATACCTCCAGTTCATAATAAGGTGGGAAAAAATACACAAGTAAGCTCTCTAATCTAGATCCTACTTTGTCTGAGAGGTAGTTAAAGTTCTTTTGTTGTTTTATTGGATAGGGTTTTACCTGTCCCTTAATTGTCCCGTAATGTGGAATGAGCGACATTTATGTAGTTTGGTAAGTAATGGTTGATTCCCACCTCTGATAATGTAACTAAATGGGTTTCGATAATTACTTAGTGGCTTTCCTGCATATCTCCAGATTTTAAAAATTAAATTACCCCTATAGTCAGATTTGCATGGTTTGTATAATAGACAGGTCAAAGTATGCTCACCTTTTTACAAGAATGATCCAGATTCTGTAAGGTCTGAGTGGTTCATTTACATTGACAAAATCTACAATACCTTAATTTCTGTGACTGCTGCTGATGCCCCACAGTGCCTCATGGATGCCCATCTTGAGTTGCTTGATCTTTTCAAAATATATCCCACTTAGCACACAACATGAGGAGGGTATTGTCAAACAAGAATTCTCAGACAGAACTTCACCGCCATAAGGACAATACGGTTTACCTTCTTATCAATACTGTCATGGACAAATGCAAGTGAGTCAGGCAAATTGGTGAGATCGAGAACAATTTTTTTTTCCCTTTTGTTGATTTCCTCACCCCCTGCTATAGGCCCCATCTAGTAGCAATGTCCTTTCAGACTTAATCAGCTTTGTCAGCAATAGTGGTGCCAAGCCACTGCTGATGATGGGCATTGAAGTCCCCCACCCGAGAACATTCTGTGGCCTTGTCACTCTCAATGCTTCTTCTAAGTGGTGTTCAAACTGGAGGGGCATTGATTCATCAGCTGAGAGGTTGGGGCTGGGTCAGGGGGATGGAGAAGTGTGTTGTATGTGGTAATCAGCACAAGGTTTCCTTTCCCATGTTTGGCCTGATGCGGTCAGACTTTATGGTGTCTGGAGACAATGTTGGTGAGTCCCTGGGCAACATTCTCCTGACTGTATATCTCTATGCCACTGCCTCTGCTGGCTGTATCCTTCCAGTGGGACAGGGCATACCCAGAGTTATTGTTGGCATTGTGTGCGATATTGTATGTGAGGTATGATTTTGTAAGTAAGACGATTTCAGGTTGTTGCTTGACTAGTCAGTGAGACAGTTCTCCCAATGTTTGCATTCATTCCCAGATGTTAGTAAAGAGGACTTTTAAGGGTCTGAGTTTGTTGCCGTATTGAATGGGGGAGCAGGCTCAAAGGGCCGGGTGGCCTACTTTTATTCCTTTTTGTATGTTGGTAATCAGGTGGTGGGTGAGACCAGCTTCCTGTCTCCACCTCAACTGTGACCGTGGGTTCATGTCATGCTACAGGTGACCCCATCACACTAGATACTCTCACATACAAGCACACATACACACTCTCTCTCTCCCTCTCTCTCAAACACACACACACACACACACACACACACACACATGAATCTATGAGGTGAATTATTTCATTCAAGATACATTCTATTTTGTTCAGAAAAATAAAACCAGCCTGACTGCAAGTTAAAACACAGACAGATTCTAAACAAGGCCTCACACCTCGAGTACATTGTCTGACCTTAGATGTCACCTCTTGTGTACGCTGATAAAATCTTTAATTTTCTTGGGGCAATGAGTTGAAAGAAATTCTGGGATTTATATTTTAATCAATAGAAACCTGTGTCTCCTTTCTAACTGATTAAAGATTCAACAGGAGGTGGTCAGTGAGCCATTTTTAGGGTTTTTATCTTTCTGCTTATAAATTCTTTGTCAGTATACGTCCTCTTCCACACTATACCTGAGGAAGGAGCAGAGCTCTGAAAGTTAGTGTTTTCAAATAAACCTGTTGGACTATAA
The DNA here is from genome assembly GCA_024137785.1 of Ginglymostoma cirratum. Classification (NCBI taxonomy): domain Eukaryota; kingdom Metazoa; phylum Chordata; class Chondrichthyes; order Orectolobiformes; family Ginglymostomatidae; genus Ginglymostoma; species Ginglymostoma cirratum. The sequence goes on from JAHRHZ010000064.1 coordinate 6,289,170, forward strand.
CCTGGTGTCATGTGATTTTTGATCTTGCCCACCCCAGTCCAACACCAGCACCTTCACAGCTTTGGTTCAAACATGGTCAACAATCTCTTCGCTGGTTGGAATCATACCTGGCACAGAAGAAGATAGTCATGGTGGTTGGAGGTCAGTCATCAAACCTCCAGGACTTCTCTGCAGGAGTCCGTGACTGGAAGTTCCCCTCCAAGCAACTTACCATCCTGACTTGAAAATATTTCACGATTCCTTCAGTGTCACCAGGTCAAAATTGTGGGACTCCCCGCCTAACAGAATTTGGATGTATCTACATCAAACAGGTTGCAGCAGTTTAAGAAGGAGCTCACCAACACCTTCTCAAGGGCAATTAGGGATGGGCAATACATGCAAACACAGCCAGTGTTGCCCATATCCCATGAATGAATTTTTTCTAAAATCTATGTCAGAGGGCAGATAGGGACTCAACTTGACATCACATCTGAAAGAGAGAAACTTTGGGAATAAAGAACCCATGCAATTCTATGCCAGGAATGCCAGCCTGGATTTTGTGCTCCAGTCTTTAATCATGTAACATTTCAACTCAAAGCAACTGTATACCACAGCAAGATATGTGAGGACGAGGGGGATTCTTTTTTGATTATTGTTGCGGGGACGGGGCGTGAGGGATGTGTTCCGGGAAATGCGGGAGACACGGTTGAGGGCGTTCTCGACCACTGTGGGGGGGAAGTTGCGGTCCTTGAAGAATGAGGACATTTGAGATGTGCGGGATTGGAATGTCTCATCCTGGGAACAGTGCACCCTCCTGCAACAGCTACCTGGAATACACCTCCTCCCACCCACCCTCCTGCAAAAATGCCATCCCCTATTCCCA
>JAHRHZ010000064.1:6290431-6302145 GCA_024137785.1 Ginglymostoma cirratum
AACGCCTCCCCCTCTCTCCCTATTTATTTCAGAACCCTCTTCCCCTCCCCCATTTCTGATGAAGGGTTTAGGCCCGAAACGTCAAGTTTTCCTGCTCCTATGATGCTGCTTGACCTGCTGTGTTCATCCAGCCCCATGCTTGTTATCTCGGATTCTCCAGCATCTGCAGTACCTTTTATCTCTGTATACCACAGCATGCAGCAGGAAATTTGATAAAACATGGGTGCATTTCCAAGATTATTACAGCACTTTTGAATTACTTAGTGCACTAAATATACTTCAAGCAACAATCAGCAGCTGCCCGTGAGAAGCCGGGGTTGTGTACGTGCATGATGACAATATTCAAACATTCACTCCCGGTAGGAGCTGGGGACCACAATAGGTAAAATAAACATTCCAGAGATTTTACTGAATGCCTCTGGGAGATGTTACACTAAGATCAGGCAATGGTTCAAGTGCTCTGAGCCATGATGCAGGGAGACTACGAGTCCTAGAGTTCGAGAAGAAAGTGATTCGATATTTTTAAACCAAGCCCTTATGCTGAAAGGCTCTCTGTAAATTCAAGTTGTGGTTGTTTCTGAAATCATTGATTGGATTTAAGAATATGTTTGAAAGGAAACTTTCAGAGTTTCTCCATGTAGTGTTCAGTCGGGTTTTGTGAGGGCCACTGAGTTGACAGGTTGTCAATCTCATTGTCAGTGGTGCTCCTGAAATAACCATGGCAAGCAACATTGAGACCTTGGAACCTCAACTCCCATCCACCTCTCTTCCTGCAGTGTAACGTTTAACTCTGTGTGATGATTCTCATGGGCTTTCCTGTTTTAAACTTAATCTTGGTGGAGACAGGAAGCTGGTCTCACCCACCACCTGATTACCAACATACAAAAAGGAATAAAAGTAGGCCACCTGGCCCTTTGAGCCTGCTCCCCCATTCAATACGATCATGGTTGATCTGATCTTAATCTCAACTCTACATTCCTGCATATCTCCAACAATCTTTCATCCTGTTGGTCATCAAGAATCTATCTACCTTTGCCTTAAAAATATTTAAATATCCAGCATCTACTGCTTTTTGAGGAAGAAAATTCCAAAGACTTACAACCTTAGGAGAGATGTTCTCTCATCTCTGTTTTAAATGAATGAAATCCTTAATTTTTAAACATTGACCTGTAGTTCTAGATTCTCCCACAAGTGGAAACATCATTTTTGATCAAGTCCCTTCAGGATCTTATACGTTTCAATTAAGTTACCTCTGATTCTTCTAAACTCCAGAAGTGGGTTTCTTCCGGCTGCTCCAGTTTCCTCCCACAGTCCAAAGATGTGCAGGCTAGGTGGATTGGCCAGGCTAAGTTACCCAGTAGTGCTTAAGGATGTATAAATTAGGTGGGTTATACGGGTTTGGGTCTGGGTGGGATGCTCCGAGGGTCGGTGTGGACGTGTTGGGCCAAAGGGCCTGTTTCTAAAAAAAAAGGCAATCATAAGGCATAAGGCAATTCACTCATTCCAGGTATTAGTCCAGTAAACAGTCATGTTGTAATGAGGACAGCCAGGTGGACTTCGTGGAATATGAGTTCCCTGATTGGGGCTGTTAACCGTGTCCAATCAGGGAATCCTGGCTGACAGCTATAAACAGGAAGGTCAGAGGCTCTGCTCACTCTAGGAGTGTCTTTGATGAAGCAGTATAGTGTCATGTATTATGCAGAAATAAATAAAGGGTGACTTGGTGACGGGCTATCAGTCTCTGTGGTTTTATTTCATAAACCTTGTCTGAACTGCTTTCCAGTACATTAACATCCTTCCATATTGGTGGTCAATGTTGTACACATTACTCTAGGTGCTGTCTCACCAATACCCTGTATAACTGAAGCATAACCCTCTGATTCTTGCACTTAATTCCCCTTGCAAAAGGAAACACAACATTCTATTAGCTTCCCTGATCACTTGCTTTAATTGCGTACTAACCTTCTGTGATTCATGCGCTCGATCTCTCTGCATCTCAGAGCTCTGCAACCTCTCACCATTTAGATAATATGTTTTTAAAATAAATCTTTCTGCCAAAATGGATAATTTCATGCTTTTCTGCATTGTTCTTCATTTTCCAGACTTTTGCCACCCACTTAATCTATTTACATCTCTCCGTAGGCTCCTGCTCAGAATTGACTCGGCTACCTATAACTGTCATCAGTGAATTTAGCCATTATATCTTTGGTCCCTTCATCCAAATTGTTTACATAACACGTAAAGAGTTGAGGCCCCAGCAACAACTCCTATGACACACCACTCATGACATCCTGCTAGCCTGAGAAAGACCTACTTATTCCTATCATAACAGGGTGTGGAGCTGGATAAACACAGCAGGCCAAGCAGCATCAGAGGAGCAGGAAAGTTGACGTTTCAGGCCTAGATTTTCTGAAGAAGGGTCTAGGCCTGAAATGTTAGCTTTCCTGCTCCTCTGATGCTGTTTGGCCTGCTGTGTTCATCCAGCTCTACACCTTGTTATCTCAGATTCTCCAGCATCTGCAGTTCCTACTATCTCTACTTATTCCTGTTCTCCGTTTGTTAAATGCAGGTACAGTTACAGCATTTAAAATACATTTGGACAGGTACATGAATAGGAAAGGTTTGGAGGGATATGGACAAAACACAGGCAAACGGGAATGGTTTAGTTTGGGAAATTTGGTTTCCACGGACTGGTTGGACCGAAGGGTCTGTTTACAAGCTGTGTGATTCTATGACTCTATTATTCAGTGTTCACCGGCCAAGCTTGTATTCATGCCAATATGTTATCCCCTATATCATGAGCTTTTATTTTCCTTAATAACCTTTAATGTCGCGCCTTATTAAGTGCCTTTTGGAAATCTAAAAATAGCACATTCATTTGTTACTCCTTATCTGCAGCACAAACTTCTTTGACTAAATAGAACATTGAACATAGAACATAGAACAGTACAGGCCCTTCGGCCCACAATGTTGTGCCAATCTATTGTCCGACGAAGATCAAACTACCCTGCATACCCTCCATTTTATTATCATCCATGTGTCTATCCAAGAGTCACTTAAAAGTCTCTAAAGTATCTGACTCCACTACCACTGCTGGCAGCGCATTCCACACATCCACCACACTCTGTGTAAAGAACCTACCTCTGACAGCTCCCCTATACCTTCCTGCAATCACCTTAAAATTATGCCCCCTTGTAAAAGTCATTTCCGCCCTGGGAATAAGTCTCTGGCAATCCACTCTATCTATGCCTCTCATCAATTTGTACACCGCTATCAAATCATCTCACGTCCTTCTTCGCTCCAGTGAAAAAACGCCCTAGCTCCCTCAACCTTTCCTCATAAGACCTGCCCTCCAGGCATCCTGGTAAATCTCCTGTAGACCCTCTCTAAAGCTTCCACATCCTTCCTATAATGAGGCCACCAGAACTGAACACAATATTCCAAGTGTAGTCTAACCAGAGTTTTATCGAGCTGCAGCGTAAACTTGCGGCTCTTAAACTCAATTCCCCTGCCAATGAAAGCCAACACACCATACACCTTCTTTCCAACCCTACCAACTTGAGTAGTAACTTTGAGGGATCTGTCGACGTGGACCCCAAGATCCCTCTGTTTCTCCACATTGCCGAGAATCCTGCCATTAACCTTGTATTCTGCATTCAAATTTGACCCTCCAAAATGAATCACTTTACACTTTTTTGGATTGAATTCCATCTGCCACTTCTTTGTCCAGTTCTGCATCCTGTCAATGTCTCGTTGCAACCTACAACAGCCATCCACACTGTCCAAAGCACCACCAACTTTCGTGTCATCGGCAAACTTATTAACCCACCCTTCCACTTCCTCATCCAAATCATTTATAAAGATCACAAAGAGCAGAGGTTCCAAAACAGGTCCCTACGGAACACCACTGGTCACTGAGCTCCAGGCTGAATACTTCCCATCTACTCCCGCCCTCTGTCTTCTACCGGACAGCCAGTTTTGTATCCAGACGGGTTTCCTTGTAACCCGCCCACTCAAAATACCCTGGAGGAGGGCATTAGATTCCATCTGTTAACAGTATTTTCCCTTCAAGTGTAGCCTGCCCTGCCGAGTATTTGTAGCATTTTCAATTTTCAGTTAGTATTTGTAGCATCCACAGTGATTTTGTTTTGGGATTTAAGCAAACCATCAACATCAACTTTTGCTGGAATGAATAGCTGGTCAATTGCAACTTCTCTCTCTGGGCCTCTTGGGCTCACTGCTGGACAGTAGCCTAGAATTATATCTCATCATGTTGCAGAAAACAACAACAGCAACTGTTTGCATTGATATAGCTGTCTTCCGGGTTTATGGGATGTAATGTGAGCATGTGCAGTTCCCATTACATCATGCTTGCTCCAAATCAGGCTGCAACATGAAACGCAGTTAACAAGCAGCATTGACCCACAGCATGCTGTAACACCATCTACAAACAGACACATTCTGAAGTATAACTAACCCAGCTCCAAATTCCTCTGACCCTGATATACTCAGTCACCAGGGCGACACAGAAACAGAGAAAGAGCAACGGCGAACAATTTTCCAAAGAATTTCGATCCCAAATATTAACTCTCAATGGCTTCACCAGATGGCTTATGCTGAGACCTTTGATCATGATACTAATTCTCTCAAGCACTCAAAAACATGTACTTACTGAAACCAAAACTCAGGTGAGATAGATTCAGTGCCTGCACTCTGATTTTTGTATGTTTCCTTTCAGTTTTGGTTTCATTCTTTTCCCTGTGATCACACGTATCTCCATCTCTGCCTCACTCATCTTCTACTGAAACCTTCACCTAAGCCCTCCTTATTGCCAGTCTTCAGTACTTTAATGCTCTCCTGGCAGAAGTCCATAAATTTGAGCTCATCCAAAACACCATTCTCTGATTTACAAGATACCAATCTGGGAAAAATAATTATATGATTGGAATAGGATTTAAAAAATTAGAGCTTGATATTTTCTTCTCTTCAATGAGTGCTTTTAAACACGGGTTCACAGAATTGGCACAATGCTGAAGGAGGCCATTCAGCCCACTGTGTCTGCAGTGACTCTCCAAATGAGCAGCCCACCTAGTACCATTCTCTGCAGCCTCCCCCTCTCTCCCTATTTATTTCAGAACCCTCTTCCCCTCCCCCATTTCTGATGAAGGGTCTAGGCCCGAAACGTCAAGCTTTCCTGCTCCTATGATGCTGCTTGGCCTGCTGTGTTCATCCAGCTCCACACCTTGTTATCTCACCATTCTCTTGGTTCTCCTTGTCACCCTGCACATTCTTCCTTTTCGGATAACTGACTGTTTCTCTTCCGAGTGCTGTGATTGAACTTGCCTTTACCACACTCATTTGATTGGGCCAGGAAGATTACAACTGTGAGTTTGGTTGATGAACCTTCCTACAATGACATTCAACCAAAGTTGGGGAACCCACTGAAAGCCCATTAGTCTGCTTTGTGACTGTATTACAATGAAAGACCTTAAGAACGCAGAACCAGATAGATGGTTGGCAGGCATTTCATTTGACCGAAGACTGAGAAAAATGCAGATCTTAGGGTAATGAAATGGCCATTTATGACTGAGGTATGGCGACATTTCATACAGGGTGTTGTACATCTTTGCACTTCTTCACCCTGATGTTTTGTCATTGAGAACACTCAACTGAGAGCAGTAGATCTTGGAGACATAAGAATCTTAAGGGAACCTGACAGGAAAGTGCAGTGGATTCTGTTTAAACAATAACTTGATTTTAAAATTCTCATCCTTTGTTTTCAAATACCTCTAGCATGCATCACTCCCTGTTGCTGACATCGCCTCCTTTCCCACAATCCCTGATATATCTGCATTTAATCTAACTCGAACATGTTGGCCATCCCTGGTGTTGATTGCTCCACCAGTGGTTTCCATGCCTTCAGCTGCCAAGGTCCAATGCTCTGGACACTACTCCCTATCTCTGTCTGACTCTTTACATCCTTTACCTCCTTCAACACTCTTTGAAATCTATGGCTGAGATTTGCTTCTTTTACTTCTGAGTGTGAGGGAATGCACATGTTAGGTCATGCTCACCACTGAGATAGCTCACCAGATTGCCTGCCAACCAGTTCATTGAGAGTGTGAGTTTCTCGTCCTTTCACAAACTTTGACGTCTGGCTGCTGGGTAGCCAGAAGCTGGCAGCCAATCAGACATCCTAAAGTCCACCTGTTGAGGCCTACTTGAAAGAGGATTCACTCTCGAAAAGGTATGTCTTTTTCTTCCTCTCATGGAGAGTCATGGGGAGGCATGGGGAGGGAAGTTAGAGGCTTTCAGAGGCTGCAGCCTTGCCCTCCGTCCATGTCTCTTATTGTCCCAAGATTGGGGCAGATGTCCTGGTCTCCCAATTGGAATACTAACCGCATTTCTTGCTCACTATGGTAGCTGGTGATTGGGAATGGTGGGTTGAGGCTACAAAATGGCCATTAGTTGACATTTAAGGACCTTAACTGGTGGTGAGTCAACAAAGGCGCCTACAGAACCTCTCGCTCAGAATTTATTTGCAGTGGTGACATGTCATGTAAACTCAACCATTTAGCTCCCCTTCTAGGTACCTCCCTCATCACCTCCAGGAAGGAGAACATCTGGCCTAAGTTTTTGTCCAACTTTTGGACCATCTGGTCTAGCATCGCCTTGTGTGGCTGACTTTGCTTCATAATGCTCCAATGATATGCTGGGAGGAATTTCACGACATTAAAAGCTGCAAATAAATACACTGTTGCTGTGCAAAGAAATCAGCCCTGGTTTTATTGAATGGGGAAGCGGTCTCAGAGGGATCAAATAGCCTCCTTCCACTCCTGTTTCTAATGATCTTATTGAAAATGCCCTGCCAGCAACTTTCCAGGAATGTGGTGACAACTTTGAACTTGCAACAGGAACAATGTTTTACAAGCCTGCAATACAGCAGTAAAGTCTAATTAAACAGTCATGGGATAAAGAGTGACTTCCTTACATGGGATCGTCAGCTAATTAGCCTGCGTCAGCCTGAAGGCATTTTTGCAATGATTCAGTATTTACTGCTTTCTCTCCTTGAAGCCAGGAGCAAGAGCCAACAACATTTCTGCAGTTCTCAGGCTAATTATAGTGACACAACCCCTCAACAGCTAACCTGCTGTGCAGGTAGAAAACTCTACTTTATTCACGCTTTCTATTGATTGGTTTTGAGAAACGACCGACAATTTCTTTTCAATATTATGACCCGTTCGTCTTTTGAAAGTGATTCTTATCATCTGATCCCATCAAGACCTGATGTTGTCAACCTCACCTCTAGAATATTACACTTGGCCTGATTTCACCGCATAACTAGGAGATAACTGGAGAGTATAGGAGCATTTAACTAGGAGTCCCTCAAGTCAGCTCTGCCATTTGAAAAGGTCATGGCAGAACTGACTCCAAATGACCACCTACCCCGATAGCCATTAATTCCCTTGTTAATGGAGAATCTATTTACCTTTTCTGTGGAAATATATAATTGTATTGAAGGCAGCGTGGCAAAAGTTCTCTGATATGTTCCTGGGTATGAACTACTATTGATGATCTAAAAGGCACAAGTCAGGAGTGTGAAGGAATTCTCCCCACTTGCCTGGATGAGTGCAACTCCACCAACATTCAAGATGCTTGACACCATCCTGGACAAAGCAGCCTGCTTGATTGGCACTACATTCACAATCATCCTCTCCCTCCACCACTGACACTCAGTAGCAGCAGTGTATGCTATCCACAAGATGCACTGTAGAAATTAACCAAATATCCTCAGGCCGCACCTTCCAAACCTACAACAAAGACAAAGTTGCTGGAAAAGAGCAGCAGGTCTGGCAGCATCTGTGAAGGAAAAAATAGAGTTAACATTTCGGGTCTGGTGACCCTTCCTCAGAACGGAAACCCACAACCCGCAACCACTTCCCTCTAGAAGGACAAGGGCAACAGATATATGGGAACACTCCCACCTTCAAGTTTCCCATTCACCATCCTGATCTGGAAATATATCGCCATTCCTTCACTGTCACTGTAACAAAATCCTGGAATTCCCTCCCTAATGTACTGTGAGTTAACCCACAGCAGGAGAACTGTAGCAGTTCAAAAAGCCAGCTTATCATCATCTTCTCAAGGGCAGCTAGGGATGGGCAATAAATTCCAGCCAGCCAGCAACACCTACATCCCATAAATGAGTAAAAAAATTGAGAGATTTTCTTATGAAGAGAGATCAAGTAGGTTAAGCCCGTACTGTTTGAAGTTTAGAAGAATGAAAAACAACTTATTGAAACAATCAAGATTCTTAGGGGACTTAACAGTGTGCATTGAGATAGGTTGTTTCCCCTTGTGAGAGAGTCTCGGACCAGAGCGCATAATCTCATAATAAGGCATTGCACATTTAAGACAAAGCTAAGGACGAATTTCTTCCCTCAATCTGTGGAATTCTTTACCACAGAGGGCTGTTGAGACTCGGTCATTATGCTTATTCAAGGCTAAGAGAGATTTTAATCAGTGGAGGAATCAAGGATCATGAGGAAAAGGCAAAAAGAAAGTTGAGGATTATCAGATAAAAAATGATCTCATTGAATAGTGGAGCAGACTTGATGGGCTGAATGGCCTACTTTTGCCCTGATGTCTTATGGTCTCATCGTAACCTTAAAAGTATTCACTTATGTACCATCTTGTTCTTACAACCATCTGAGAGGAAAACATTTCCCTTCATCCTACATTAAATAGGAGTCCCCTTATTTAAAACTCTGTCCCCTTGTTGTGGTCTCTCACAAAGGGGGAACATCTTTTCATCATCCATTCTGTCAATTCTCCCCAAGATCTTATATGTTTCAAAAATATCACCTCTCTTTCTTCTAAACTCCAAAGGATACAGACCCAACCTGTGCAACCTTCCTTCATAAGATGACTCCTTCATTCCAGGAATTAGTTGTGAGAGCCTTGCATAATGAATGTAAACAATATTGACTCTATAGTTTGGGCTGCAGTTGCAGGGTTCCTGGAGAAAAAGACTGAGAAGCCATTCCAAGTGGTGCCAAGCTATTGGCTGGTGAACAAAATAGTTGCACACAAAATTAACAGATCAACTTTGGCAGTGCTCAATGAACAAAATGAGAACATGCATTTCAGTTCTAACTGAACTTACTTGACTCTCATGTAAAAGCAAGAAGATTATGATAAACTTCTATAAAATATTGATCAGCCTCAAAATATTGTTCTGCCCACTTCTGATTCATACTCTTTTGGTGCTTATAGTGGCTCAGTGGTTAGCATTGTTGCCTCACTGTGCCAGGGACCTGGGTTAGATTTCTTGCTTAGGCGACTCACTGTGTGGAGTTTGTGCATTCTCCCCATGTCTGTGCGGGTTTCCTCTGGGTGCTCCAGTTTTCTCTCACAGTCCGATGATGTGCAGGCTAGGTGGATTGACCATGGGAAATTGTCCATCATGTCCAGGCATGTGTAGGCTAGGTCAGTTAGCCATGGGGAATGCAGGGTTACAGGGATAGGCCGGACGTGTGGGCCTGGGTAGAATGCTCTTCAGAAGATTAGTGAGGAATTCAGAATCTTGAAGTGTCAGAACAGAGTCAATAGGGACGAACTGTTGCCATTGGTGGAAATGTTGAGAATCTGAGGCCATCAACTTACATTGATTGATAGGAAGCAGCAATCCCAGCATGAAGAAAAATTATTTTATGCAGTGAGTTATGAGGATCTGGATTGCATTCCGGTGATTGTATTGGTGGCAGATTCAAATGCAGGTTTCAAAAGGAAATTGATAATTCTTCGAAGACAAAAATTACAGGGTGACTGGAAAAAGGCAGGTGAGAGGGAGTGAACTATGATGATGATGAATAGCAATATCTCTATCAGTCATAGACCATGCAATCAGCATGCCATTCTCATACAATAAAGGAGCAACTGTGAAGCGAGAAGAAACTTCTGTCACACACCACGTAGTTAGGACATGAAATGCACCATCTGCATATAAAGTGGAGGCAATTTCAATTGAGACATTCAAGAGGGCACTGGACAATTATTTGGATAAAACTGTACAAAGGAGTTTGACACAAGGTAATGATGTTCATTTAATCAGTTGATGCAGTTATGCTGGGCCAAATGGCCTCTTTCTGCACTATTACTGTGATAAAAATGTTTCTTTTTACATTGGCATTAGTCATATTGTCCTGATGAGTTCAAGACAAAAAAATCAACAGAATTTCTCTTTTTCAGCAATACTCAATTCCCAAAATATTAAATGAATAGGAATCATTAAAGTTTTGGAATCAGAAACATCCCCTTTACCATCCGTTCCCCACCAAACACCCCCAGCTCTCCCACAACACCACCCCACCCCTCACTCACCCACACACACCCACACACCCACACACACCCACCCACACACACACACACCCACCCACACACACACACACACCATCCGCACTCTCTTTCTCTCACACATGCACATACACATATGACCAAACACTTACACATAAACCCAGAAACACTCTTTCTTTCTCATGTGCATGCACATAACCGAACACTCTCACTCTTCACACACACCTAAGCACTCTCTCTCTCACACACACACATATAACAAACAACTCTCTCTCACACACAGTCTCAAACTCTCACACACACACACACGCGCACACACACACACATGCATGCACACACACACTCAGTCTCATACACACACCCAAACACCCTCTGCACACATATGCTTGCAGTACCCGCAGTCTCTCACACACACACCCAAACATTCTTTCTTCCACACACGCTTAGAATCATTGAGATGTACAGCATGTAAACAAACCCTTTGGTTCAACTTGTCCATGCCGACCAGGTATCCTAAATACATTTGTGCCATTTGCCAGTATTTGACCCATATCCTTCTAAACCCTTCTTATTCATGTATCTATCCGCAGGACTTTTAAATGTTGTAGTTGTCCCAGCTCCCACCACTTCCTCTGGCAGCTCATTACACATGCACCACCCTCTGTGTGAAAAAGTTTACCTTTATGTCCCTTTTAAATCTTTCTCCTTTCACCTTCAACTTACACCCTCTAGTTTTGGACTCCCCCATCCCAGGGAAAAGACCTTGTCTATTTATCCTATGTATGCCCCTCAAGATTTTATAAACTTCTATAAGGTCACCTCTCAACTTCCAAAGCTCCAGGGAAAATAGCGCCAGCCTGTTCAATCACTCCCTGTTGTTCAAACCCTCTAACCCTGGCAGCATCTTTGTAAATCTTTTCTGAATCCTTTCAAGTTTCACAACATCCTTCCTATAGCAGGGAGAATAGAATTGAACAAAGTATTCCAAAAGTGGCCTAATCAATGCCCTGTACAGCCGCAACATGACCTCCCACGCACTGAACAATGAAGGCAACTTATAACCAAACACTCTCACACACACATGCATTTATAACCAAACACTCTCACACACACATGCATTTATAACCAAACACTCTCTCTCCTCTCTCTCTCTCTCTCACACACACACACGTGCACACGCACACACACACACAATCTCACACACATATTAATACACTAATACGTACACACTTATACAACAAAACACTCTCTGTCACTACACACAGTCTCTCTCTCACACACACACACACAAACACACAGACACACACACGCACACAGACACACACACATACACGCACACACACACACCAACACACACA
>JAHRHZ010000064.1:6312145-6332092 GCA_024137785.1 Ginglymostoma cirratum
CCAGCCCCATGCTTGTTATCTCGGATTCTCCAGCATCTGCAGTACCTATTATCTCTGATACAATTAGGGATGGTGTTGCCTAAACCTGCTAAAAGAATAAAGAAAAAGCTCTCTTTCACTGCCCATCTGAACTCTCCAAATTCCACTTGATTCTGACTTGCAGCCTGGCATCTGCCATACATATTCTTTCTCTGCTTCAACTCGCTCCCTATCTTTTTTATCACACAGAGAATTCTGGCTTTATTTACCTTGATCAAATCCAAACCATTTCCCTTTAAATGCAACACTTTGTTACTGTTTAGCTCCCCTCAGCTCACTGGCTGCATGGAGAGGTCTACAATGTGGAACCCCTCCGCTTAAACCCGGAGACTTATCATGATCTTGGGTCCAAGCCAGTGTCAGTGCAATGCAAAACTGTCCAGGTTTAAGATTAACCTAGCTGAATAAACAAGTCCTTGCAATCATTGTTAGGAGAATAAACACAGTGACTGGTGCTTTAAGTGTCCTTACACATGTACATTCCGAGATTATCAGTTCAGAGACGCACACTGGTTACCTAGAAACACTTTCTCCCTATTATATCTAATGCATTTCACCTGCAACTTTCATGCTTCTCAAAATGTACCAGAAAATGATCTTGATGTGGCTAAATCCAATGTAATTCACAATGATAGAGAGAAGATAATCATTGAGTAATTGTGTGTCAACAAAGTTGCAAAAGGTTTCAGGTGAGATTGTTGACCATTCAGTAAACAGATCAATAAATGGGGTCTTGTGGCATCGTGGTGGTATCTCTACCTCCAGGCCAGAAATTCGACCTGCCTCAGAACTGTGTTACAGCATGTCTGAGCAGGTTGATTAAAACAACTTGATCCAGTCAATGTTATCAGGAAAGTGAGTGGGATGTAAATAATTGAAACGTCATACTAGCATTTTAATGTGTGTGTTGTTTTATCTCTGTATAAATAAGGACAATTGCAAATTGTTCAGCCAGGTTAATCTTAAACCTGAGATAACAAGGTGTAGAGCTGGATGAACACAGTAGGCCAAGCAGCGTCAGAGGAGCAGGAAGGCAGACGTTCAGGCCTAGACTCTTCTTCAGAAATGGGGAAGGGGACTTCCCCACAATGTGCCCGCCGCCACTGGCCATGTGGCCACTGTTGGAGCACCCACGGATAACGTCACATCCTCCGCCGCCAGGTACATCACTTCCGGGACAGCGAATGCCATCGACACCACTGCTGATTCCACCGCCTCCATTTCCGTGACCAACACCACAGACACTGAGGACTCACCTACCGTCATCGCTGCTGCCGTCGCCGACGCCACTCGCCCACCACCTACGCCGGTGCAGCTCTGCTCACCACTGACAATGATGCAGCTCCGCCCACCACCAACGCCGGCGCAGCTCTGCTCACCACTGACAGTGATGCAGCTCCGCCCACCACCGACACCAACACAGCTCTGCCCACCACTGACACCGACGCAGCTCCGCACACCGCAAACACCGACGCAACTCTGCCCACCGCCGATGCCGACGCAGCTCCGCCCACCACTGACACCGACGCAGCTCCGCACACCGCAAACACCAACACAACTCCGCCCACCACTGCCGACACAACCCCGCCCACAGCCGATGCGGCAATGCTCCGCCCACTGCCTCCACAGCCAGCAGCTCCAGACGAGACAGCAACACTGAGTCCTGCCTAGTCTTCACCATCCCCCCAGACCTCCCCCTTACTGAGGACAAACGGTCAGTCCTCAGTAAAGGGCTCACCTTTGTCCCCCTCCACCCACACATCAACGAATACTGGTCACGTTTGGACATTGAGCAGTTTTTCCGCCGCTTCCGCCTCCGTGCTTACTTTTTCAACCGTGAGCCTAACCCTCCCTCTACTGACCCCTTCTCCCGCCTCCAACACACCCCCTCCTCCTGGACACCACCCCAAGGCCTCCTACCCTCTCTCAACCTCTTCATCTCCAACTGCCGTCATGGCATCAGTCACCTCAACCTCTTCACTCCTCTTACCCACTCCAACCTGTCCCCCGCAGAATGTGCAGTCCTTTGCTCCCTCCACTCCAATCCCAACCTCACCACAAAACCCGCGGACAGGGGAGGCACAGTTGTAGTATGGCGCACTGACCTCCACATCACCGAAGCCAGGTGCCAACTCTCCGACACGTCCTCCTACCGCCCCCTTGATCATGACCCCACCCCCAACCACAAAACCATCATCTCCCAAACCATCCACAACTTCATCACCTCCGGTGACCTTCCACCCACAGCCTCCAACTTCGTCGTTCCCCAACCCCGCACCGCCCGCTTCTATCTCCTTCCCAAAATCCACAAATCTGACCGCCCTGGTTGACACATTGTCTCCGCCTGCTCCTGCCCCACCGAACTTATCTCCACCTATCTCAACTCCATTTTCTCCCCCTTGGTCCTGGAACTCCCTACTTACATCGTGACACCACCCACGCCCTCCACCTCCTCCAGAACTTCCAATTCCCCGGTCCCCTACACCTCATCTTTACCATGGACGTCCAGTTCATATGCACCTGCACTCCCCATACAGATGGCCTAAAGGCCCTCTGCTTCTTCCTGTCCCGCAGGCCTGACCAGTCCCCTTCCACTGACACCCTCATCCACTTAGCCAAACTCGTCCTCACCCTCAACAGCTTCTCTTTCAATTCCTCCCACTTCCGACAGACAAATGGGGTGGCCATGGGTACCTGCATGGGCCCAAGCTATGCCTGTCTCTTTGTAGGATAAGTGGAACAATCCCTCTTCCGTACCTACACTGGCCCTAAACCCCACCTCTTCCTCCGTTACATTGATGACTGCATCGGCGCCGCCTCGTGCTCCCACAATGAGCTCGAACAGTTCATCCACTTCACCAACACCTTCCAACCCAACCTTAAGTTCGCCTGGACCATCTCCAATACCTCTCTCTCCTTCCTGGACCTCTCTGTCTCCATCTCCGGCAACCAACTAGAAACAGATATCCATTTCAAGCCCACCATCTCCCACAGCTACCTTGAATACACCTCCTCCTACCCACCTTTCTGCAAAAATGCCATCCCCTATTCCCAATTCCTTTGCCTCCACCACATCTGCTCCCAGGATGAGGCATTCCACTCCCAAACATCTCAGATGTCCTCAATTTTCAAGGACCGCAACTTCCCCCCCTCAGTGGTTGAGAATGCCCTCGACCGTGTCTCCCGCATTTCCAACAACTCATCCTTCACACCCCCTCCCCGCAATAACAACCAAAACAGAATCCCCCTCGTCCTCACGTACCACCTCACCAACCTCCGGATCTGACACTTCTGCCATCTGCAATCCGACCCCATCACCAAAGACATTTTTCCCTCCCTACCCTTATCTGCTTCCCGGAGGGATCACTCTCTCCGTGACTCCCTTGTCTGCTCCACACTCCCCTCCAGCCCCACCACACCCAGCACTTTTCCCTGCAGCCGCAGGAAATGCTACACCTGCCCCTACACCTCCCCCCTCTCCCCCATCCTAGGCCCCAAGAAGACTTTCCACATCAGGCAGATGTTCACCTGCACATCTGCTAATGTGGTATACTGCATCTGCTGTTCCCGTTGTGGCCTCCTGTACATCGGGGAAACCAAGCGGAGGCTTGCAGAACACCTATGCTCGATTCACACTAAACAACTGCACCTCCCAGTCACGAACCATTTCAACTCCCCCTCCCATTCCTCAGACGACATGTCCATCCTGGGCCTCCTGCTGTGCCACAACGACGCTACCCGAAGGTTGCAGGAACAGCAACTCATATTCCGCTTGGGAACCCTGCAGCCCAATGGTATCAGTGTGGACTTCACAAGCTTCAAAATCTCCCCTCCCCCTACCGCATCCCAAAACCAGCCCAGCTCCTCCCCGCCTCCCTAACCTGCCCTTCCTCTGACCTATCCCCTCCTCCCACCGCAAGCCCCATCCCCATCTCCTACCTACTAACCTCATCCCGCCCCCTTGACCTGTCCATCCTCCCTGGACTGACCTATCTCCTCCCTACCTCCCCACCTACACTCACCTTTACTGGCTCCATCCCCACCTCTTTGACCAGTCTGTCTCCCCTCCACCTATCTTCTCCTCTATCCATATTCTATTTGCCTCCCCCTCGCTTCCTATTTATTTCAGGCCCCCTTTCCCCTCCCCCATAGGCCCGAAACGTCAGCTTTCCTGGTGTTGTGTGATTTCTGACAAAATAGAATAGAAAGGGGCTGAGGAGGATCAGCAGAACACAACGATGACTAGGGAGGAGACAGTTCACAGCATCATGGGGCTGGATGTTATGGGCACACGGCATTGGTTCTGCTTACATAATTCAGGATGACAAAATGTTTTTGCCTTGGGCCCTTTCTAAGTTCTGTGTCTGATCCTGTCTGTCACCGTGGCTGAGGGAAAGAAAGGAGAAGTTGCCAAGAATGGTGCTATGAAAGCCATTAAGGGACTGGCTGCAAAGAGCAGCAAGAAGAGGCGAATGTCCAGGAAATAAAGTTACGCCATGTACATCTACAAAGTGGTGAAGCAGGTTCAACCCGACACTGACATCCTCCAAGGCCAAGAGCATCATGAACTCATTTGTCAATGATATTTCTGAGCTCATCATGGGATTGGCTTCCCACCTGGACCATTACAATAAATGATGCACCAACAGCTCCCAGGAGATCCAGACAACTGTGTGCCTGCTGCTGCCCAGGGAGCTGGCCAAGCATGCCGTGTCAGAGGGCACAAAGGCAGTGACCAAGTACACCAGCTCCAAGTGAAAAAGCTGAGAAAAACATCCAACACACCCTCATCCATTGTCAGGCATGATAAGCAAACTGCAGATGGTGTGACACTAGAGATCATGATTCCAACCCCAAGTTTCCTTCCCTCATCCCAGCCTTCCACTCCCAACATTTCCCCTCTCAGACACTCTGACAAGCACTGCTTTCCCATCCACAAATGCCCAAAGTGGGAGAGAAAGAATAACAGCACAACACTCAAGAAAAGACCTTGCCATTCAATCTGACAGTGGCAGCCACCAGCTGAGATCCTGACACTGGTGCTGCTTTGGAGACTGGTGTAGAATTGGTACCAGCACATGTAGCATCCTGTCGGCACAGATGGGCATAGCCAGGCCAGAGGGCAAAGGCTGCTTTGTTTGCCAATCTCTCAGAGGGTGTAGTCGCAGGTGAGCTCTGCAGAGGAGTCAAATGAGAACACCAATGTGACACGTAGAGGAGATCCCTGAATAGGCACATGCAGCAAAATATTGGGTGCACTGGCTGGATGACAGACAACTACCTGTCACAATCTAGGAGCTTGGAGCATTCCAGCTCCAAAGTGGTATTGCGCAACATAAGAACAGAAGAACTAGGAGCGTAAGAAGGCCATCCGGCCCCTCGAGCCTGCCCCGCCATTTAATAAGATCATGGCTGATATTTTTGAGATTCAGATCCACTTATCTGCCTGCACACCATAACCCTTAATTCCTTTACTGTTCAAAAATTTATCCAGCCTTGCCTTAAAAACACTCAGCAAGGTAGCTTCAACCATTTCACTAGGCAGAGAATTCCACAGATTCACAATCCTTTGGGTGAAGAAGTTCCTCCTGACCTCAGTCCTACATCTGCTTCCCTTTATTTTGAGGCTATGCCCCCGAGTCCTAGTTTCACCTGCTAGTGGAAACAACCTCCCTGCCTCCACCTTATCTATTCCCTTCATAATCTTATATGTTTCTATAAGATCTCCCTTAATTCTTCTGAATTCCAATGAGTATAATCGCAGGCTACTCAGTCTCTCCTCATAATCCAACCCTCTCAACTCTGGAATCAACTGAGTGAACATTCCCTGCACCCCCTCCAGTGCTAGTATATCCCGTCTCAAGTAAGGAGACCAAAACTGCACACAGTACTCCAGGTGTGGCCTCACCAGGACCCTATACAGCTGCAGCATAGCCTCCTTGTTTTTAAACTCCATCCCTCTAGCAATGACAGACAAAATTCCATTTGCCTTTTTAATTACCTGCTGTACCTGGGAACATAGGGTTAGGCTTGGGTTTGGGTTAGGTGAAGGGTTTGCCCAGCTTGTGCTCCAGCATTCCTACGCTGCTGCAGACCTAGAGGAAATTCCCTTGTTACTTACAAACCCAAGTAAGCCTCTGTGTAGATAGTCTACCTACTCATCTACATCAACACTCTGCCAAATCCATCACAGAACCTCAAAAACCACACCAGGGTATTTTCAGATACTTAACATTTGAATAAAATCTGAAATAATATCTTCAAATTGGGTGCACAGGCCTTTAGGGAACATCAGTTCATTTTTTAATTTACTTTCAGAATGTGGACATCGTTGACTAGGCCATTGTTTATTGCCCATCCCTAATTGCCCAGGGTATTTAAAAGTCAATCACTTTGATTGATTTATTATTATGGTCTCATGTACCTAGGTGCAGTGAAAAGGTTTCTTGTATGCAAATTGCAGATTATACCATACAAAGTGCATTAGGGTAATAGAACAGAGCAAAGAATACAATGTTGTGGCTGCAGAGAATGTGCACAAAAGCGAGATCATCATTAAAAACTTTGCTGTGGGTCTGGAATCACATGGAGGTAAGGATTGCATGTTTCTTTCCCTAAAGGACAGTGGGGAACCATGTGTGGTTTTACATGTTTACGTAGTCATCTTTTGTTGAGCTGGGCTTGATAGGGTGGGTATAGAAGGACATTTTCTCTTGTGGATGAGAATTAACAGGCATAATTTAACAATAAAAGGTACTCCTTTTAGGATGGAGCTGAGGAGAAATACTTTTTCTCAAGGGTTCATTAGTCCGTGGACAAACGGGAGGCTGGAAGATCACAGCAAGCAAGCCAGCACCTGGAGGAAAGGAGAAGTCAACATTTCAAGTGTTACCCTTCTTTTCAGGACTGACGTTGGTGTCTCCTTTCCCTCCAGATGCTGCCTGGATTGCTGTGTTCTTCCAGCCTCCTGTTTTTCTCCCTTGGATTCTAGCATTTGTAGTTTTTTTTGTCTCTGTTAGACTGTGGAATTCTCTTTTCAAGAAAATGGTGGAGGCTGTGTCTTTAAATGTATTCAAGGCTGAGTTAGACAGGTTTATGATTACAAAAGGTGTCAACGGTTATGAGGGTCAGACAGAGAAGTGGAACTAAGACCACAACCAGAGTAGTCATGATCATATCGAATAGCAGAGCAGATGAGCAGAATGGCCTATCTCAAAGTGCCATGTTCCCCTACTGTTAGAAGGGAATGGGGGTGCTGTAGGTGAAGGCTGGATCAGAGTAAACAGCCATTTTATTTGTAATGTTAACTCTGTTTCACTTTCCACCGATGTTGCATGATCCGCTGAACATTTCCAACATTGTATGTCAGATTTTCAGCAATGTTTTGCTTTAATTTTTCAGGTCCACATCCTTTCCTTGGGCTGGAAAAATACCAGGATTTAACAGATTTTAACAAAATTCAGAAAATGGAGGCAGGATAAAAAACTGCTGTTTGTGAAAAAGAGAGCGATGAGGGTGGATCTACACAAAGATATGTCAAGTTTAAGAATGCAAGATTAATAATCTGGTGTTTGAAACATCTTTTACTGAAACACACAGGCAAACTATTATGGATGGAAGTTGTCATGGGACCTCTCTTTAACCATCTAACAAGGTGCCACCTGACCACTGCATAAAGGGGAAGAGATGGGAATACGGTGGCAATGCCATTTGACGAATAATCCAGGACCATAGGCTAATGTCCTGATGACATGGTTTCAAATCCCACCAAAGCAGGTGATTAAAATTTGAACTCAATAAAGAGCTGGCCTAAATGTGACTACTACTGATTGCCATTAATCTGCTGATCTCCAGAACAACAGCCACAGCTATGTGGTTGACTCTAGACTGCCATCAGACATTTAGGGATGAGCAATGAATGCTGGTCTGGCTAGAAATTACCACATCCTGTGAACGATTTAAAAATAAAGATTGAAAGTCCCATCCTTAAACACAGTATATTGGAAATTCTGTGCCTGATCTAGCTAATTGCAGCCAGAAAACCACCAGAAAGTACCCCTCCAAGACACATGTGACTCTGACTTCAGCCTATATCACAGTTGATTGGCCAATACACTGGAATTCCTTCCTGACCATCTGCACTTACAGATTATGGACTGCCATGGTTCAAGAAGGTGGTGCCTTGCACCTTCTCAAGGCTAGGTGATAAATCACCAGTGATGCCCACAACCTGTGAATGAATAAAGGAAGAAAAATTTCATGTTTAGTCAAAACAGGTGTAATGCACATACAAATTGTTTCTGCATGCAGACAATAGGGCCTTGTGTACAAATATGTGTAGCTGCCAGAACACATGTATGCTGCACTATGAACTCAAATGACAATACCAATTGGTTGTCAGCATATTTCTTTTCACGTTCATGAGTATCAAACAAATGTATTGCAGGATCATGTCTGATGTTAGACACTGTGTTGTGAGTTTTATAAACATGGGCTAGTTGGATGCAATCAGTACATTGTTGCAAACAGCCAAAGGGACATGCTGTTTGAGACAATCGACCAGTCTTTGGAACGTACAGCCTATAAACCTGGCATCACACCAGCATTGAAATTCACATGTCACATTAATCATTTGTGTGATAGGCCTAACGTCCTCTTGACTTGATGCCATTGTGTGTGAGTAACCATGATGAAGTATGGTTTGAAGCTGCGTCAGTTATTTTAAATCCTAAGTTGTTGTGTACCTGTACATCTGGTGGCTTATTTAAAGTGACTATCGTTATTGTGTGGAGATGGTGGATCATTGGTAATACCACTGAATTTAGTAATTCTGGGTGCATGGGCTCAACTGCAAGGGCAGCACAGCGATTCAGTGGTTAGCACTGCTACCTCACAACGTCAGGGACCTGCATTCGATTCCACCCTCGGGTGACTATCTGTGTGGAGTTTGCACATTCTGTCTGTGTTTTCAGGTTTCTTCCAGTCCTCCGGTTTCCTCCCACAGACCAAAGATGTGCAGGTTAGGTGGATTAGCTATGCTAAATGCAGGGCCACAGGGAGCGAGTAGTGGGATGGGTCTGGATGAGATGCTCTTTTTTGGGAGGGGAGGGGTCAGTGTGGACTTTATGTGCCGAAGGCCCCGTTTCCACACTGTAGGGATTCTAGGAAATCCTACCAAACCAGTTGGTGAATTTAAGTTGTTTCAGAGATAGTAGGAACTGCAGATGCTGGAGAATCTGAGATAACAAGGTGTGAAGCTGGATGAACACAGCAGGCCAAGAAGCATCAATGGAGCAGGAAAGCTGACGTTTCGGGCCTAGACCCTCTGAAGAAGAGTCTAGGCCTGAAACATCAGCTTTCCTGCTCCTCTGATGCTGCTTGGCCTGCTGTGTTCATCCAGCTCTACACCTTGTTATCTTGGTGAATTTAAGTTCAATGAATTGATAAATCTGAAATTGAAAACAAGTCTCAGTAATATTAACCAAGGATTGTGACCTCAGAAACCATCTGGATTGCTCATGCCATCCTTACCCAGTCTGATCCACATATGACTCCAGACCCACAGCTATGTGGCTGACTCTTAACTGCCCTCTCAAATGAAATGGCACGTCAATAAATTCAAGGGACAAAAACAGGAATTGTTGGAAAAACTCAGCAGATCTGGCAGCATCTGTGGAGAAAGCAGAGCTAATGCTTCAGGTTCAGTGACCCTTCTCCAGAATTCAAAACCAGTTCTGAAGAAGCGTCACTGGACTTAAATGTTGACTCTGCTTTCTCTCCTCAAATGCTGCCACACCTGCTGAGGTTCTCCAGCAAGTTCTGTTTTTGTTTCTGATTTCAAGCAGCCACAGATCTTTTTGTTGTGTTCAATAAATTCTAGGGATGGGCAACAAATGCTGGTGTTGCCAGTGTTGCCCATTACCTGCGAAAGAATTTTTTAAAAAGCTGTTCTATTATTATTTGAAAAGAACTGATGGAGGATTCTCAAGCAAAGAATTGGAGAAGCTCTGACTCAGGCAAAAGGAAGATATGAAAGCCAGATGGTGACAAGGTTTTTCAACAGTTGGGAATACAGGCTGGTGTTGAAGGAACGGACTGATTACACGTTGAAAATGTATGGATGTTCAATTAAGCTGTAAGGCTATTATTGACTAGAGTGGCTAACCACATCAAAGATTTGACTCATGAAGAGGATAATTAACTTTTCCACAGGAACATCTTTATAATTAACAAAAGCATTGCCTTCAGATCCCAAATGTTGTTTTGTTGGAGCCTATCCCATTAACTCATATTAGTAAACAACATGTTTGCAGTTTACTAGTTTGCTGTTCGTAACATTCTCCAGGAATGCATGCCCACACAAGTGGTGGGATTTTATTGTGCTGAAAGGTTAAAAGTTCAAAAGAATTTGTCCGAGAAGTAAACACACTCCTTGTTAGTTTTTAATAAAAGTAATTCTCAGAATTGGGAATCTTCCAGCTACGTAGCCATAGTACCTACACTCCACAGCATGCTTTGCCAGTAAACCTTTCTCTTCCTCCAGCTGAGTTGATTTTAATAGCTCCTATTGTACTTAACAGCAACCACATCTAAAAATACGTTTCCGAACATAATTGCTTTGAACATATTAAAACATTTCACATTTTACTGGCGGCAGATTTCTTGGTAAGTTACATGTTTCAGATTTAGCATACTCAATAGGTTATCATTACTACAAAGAGACTAGATCTGTTGGCCTGTGAAATAAGTCACAATTTTCTTCATAAATTGACCCCTGTTTTCAAAATGTAAAACCATTTGCAATCCTACCCCCAAAACAAGTTTAAAAAAGTCAAATGTAACGCCTTGAAAGGTGAGGAAAGGGCATTACAAAGGTGGAGAAAATCAGGGCAAATAAGCACTTAAAAGTTGAACATGTTAATGCGAGGAATATTCAACATGATGGCTTACCAGCCTCTTACTGCTCCTGTAGTTTATTTTCATTATTTGTTCATGGGATGTGTGTTTCGTTAGCCAGGCCATTACTAGTTCCTGGAAGAAGATGGTGACGATATGTTTTCTTGAACCACTGCAGTCCTTAGAATGCAGTGCCACCCACAATGCTATCAGAGAGAGAGTTCCAGGATTTTGTCCCAGTGACCCCCTTAAAGGAATGGCAATATATTTCCAAGTCAGGATGGTGAGTGGTTTGGAGGGGAACTTGCAGATGGCAGTGTGCCCATGTATATGCTGCCTTTGTCCTTCTAGATGGTAGTCATCATGGGTTCGGAAAGTGCTGTCTAAGGAGCCTTGGTGAATTTCTGCAGTGTATCTTGTAGATAGCACACATTGCTGCTACTGAGTGTGGATGGTGAAAAGAATGAATGTTGAAGGTGATGGATGAGGTGCCAATAAAGCAGGCTGCTTTGTCCTGGATGGTGTTAAGCTCTTTGAGTGTTTTTGGAGCTGCACCCATCCAGGTAAATAGGCAGTATTCCATCACCTTCCTGACTTGTGCCTTACCACTGGTGGACAGGTTTTGGGGAATCAAGATGTTAATTACTTATGCAGAATTCTTAGTCTTTGACCTGCTGTAACTACAGTAATCACATGGCTAGTGCAGTTTTGTTTCTCGTCAATGTTTACCTTCAGGATGTTGATAGTAAGGGATTTAGCAATTTAATATTTGAGGAACAACGTGTTTAATGACAAAGGCCTCAAGCCTGCTGACAAGCTTATGATCGACAGGGCAGCAGTGTTATCTGTCCTTCTGCGTACACAGATAATGCATATTAGACATCTGAAAACTTAGAGAAATACCACAATGTCTCCTTTTGCATCGGGGTCCCCTGGATAGAAACTAAGAGAGGAAAATGATTGATATCTTTCTCCATGGACACATAATCCAAACTTGATATTTTGGAATACAGTGTATGAATAATTTAAGACATGTATTAAGTGCAACTTACTTGGTTGGAGCATAGCGGCAGGGACCCGGGTTCGATTCCGGTCTGAGGTGACTGTCTGTGTGTAGTTTGAACATTCTCCCTGTGTCTTTGCGAGTTTCCACTGAGTGCTCAGGTTTCCTTCGACAGTCCAAAGATGAGCAGGTCTTGTAGATTGGCCAAGGGAAATTGTTCTGTAGTGTCCAGGGATGTGCAGATTCCATTTATTTATAATAAATGTGGAGTTAGAGGGGGGAGGGTCTGGGGAAGATGTTCTTTGGATGGTCGTTGCAGACTCAATGGGCTGAATGGCCTCTTTCTACACAGCAGGATTCTATGATTCTGTGATTTTATGAAGATGAATTTGATTCCCATGGTCCCCAGTCTCATTATCACTGGAGATTTACCTCAATTTATGTCTGGGACCGATATGGACCTTTGGTGACATTGCTGTAGCTGTTCAACAACTCTATTACTGTGATATGGTACATTTACCAAGGCAGTAGAAAGTGAACCAG
Organism: Ginglymostoma cirratum; assembly: GCA_024137785.1. Taxonomy (NCBI): domain Eukaryota; kingdom Metazoa; phylum Chordata; class Chondrichthyes; order Orectolobiformes; family Ginglymostomatidae; genus Ginglymostoma; species Ginglymostoma cirratum. The sequence goes on from JAHRHZ010000064.1 coordinate 6,324,627, forward strand.
ATTAGCTCTGGTTGTTTGCCTCCTAATTCTTACGTCATAAATGCAAAATCATTTCTATCGAAAGTTTCACTGTCTTTAATAGAATGACAGAATCCCTGTAATAGAAAGAACTGGAATCTATGTGTGTGATTCCACATCACCACAGTGTCTACAAAAGTAAAATTCTGTGGACACTGGAAATCCAAATTTTTTTTCAAAACCTTTGTAGATGTACTTCATCAGAACGTCAATGTTATTCTTGCCGAGAGAATGAGCAGCCTTTTCAATAACATTTCTTGGGACTTCAGGGCATGGCCATCCGCAATACCAAAAAAAAACTAACCTTATGTCAACCATGTAATGATATTTGATGCCCTATCATCTTTTATAGAAGGAAATCTGCTGTCCTTACCTGGTCTGGCCTACATGTGATGTACAGTAATGTGGTTGACCAAATTGCCCTCTGAGATGGCTGAGAAAGCTATTCAGTTCAAGGCGATTCAGGGACAGCTTGCCAATTGAATACAAAATTAGCTTCACTGGAGGAGACAGAGGGTGGGGGTGGGGGGTTTGTTATTCGGACTGAAAGCCTGTGTCCAGCAGTGTTCCGCAGGGATCAGTGCAGCATCCACATTTGTTTGTCATTTACATAAACGATTTCAATGAGAATTTAGGAAGCATCGTTAGCAAATTTGCTGATAACACCAAGTCGGTGCTATGGTAAGCAATGAAGAAGGTTATCTAAGATCACAAAGGGATTTTGATCAATTGGGCCAATGGGCTCAGGAATGGCAGATGACATTTAATATGGATAAATGCAAGATGTTGGATTTTTGTAAGATGAACAAGGGCAGAACTTACACAGTCAGTGGTAGGGCCTTGGGTAGTGTTGTGGAATAGAGAGACTTAGGGGTTTTGAAAGTTTGAAAGTTTGAAAGTTGTGCCACAAGTAGACAGGATGGTTAAGAAGGTATTTAGCATGCTCGCCTTCATTGAACAGAACATTGAGTATAGGAGTCGGGACATGTTGTTGAGGTTGTACAGGACATTGGTGAGGCCACTTTTAGAATACTTTATACAGTTCTGGTTGCCCTGCTACAGAAAGGGTATTATTAAATTAGAGAGGGTTCAGAAAAGATTTACAAAGCTGTTGCCAGGACTGAAGGGCTTAAGTTATAAGGAGAGGTTGGATAGGCTGGGACATTTTTCACTGGAGTGTAGGAGGTTGAGGGTGACCTTATAGAGGGTTATAAAACCATGAGGGATATAGATAAGTTGAATAGCAAAGGTCTTTCCCATAGGCTGGGGAGTTCAAAACTGAAGGGCATAATTTTAAGGTGAGAGGAGAAAGGTTTAAAAGGGGACCGAGGGGCAACATTTTCACACAGAGGGTGGTTCATATGTAGAATGAACTGCCAGAGGAAGTGGCAGATGCAGGTACAGTTACTGCATTTAATTGACATTTAGACGTGTACATGAATAGAAAAGGTTTAGAGGGATTGTATTTTATTCATTCACAGGATGAGGGCGTCGTTGGCTAGGCAGCATTTATCGCCCATCCTTAATTGCCCAGAGCAGAATTAAGAATCAACCACATTGCTGTGGGTCTGGAGTCATATGTAGGCCAGAACAGGTAAGGATGGCAATTTCCTTCCCTAAAGGACATTAGTGAACCAGATGTTTTTTTTTCCAACAATCAACAATAGATTCACAGTCATCATTAGACTCTTAATTCCAGATATTTATTGAATTCAAATTCCACCATTTGCCATGGCAGGATTCAAACCCAGGTCCCCAGAATATTATCTAGGTCTCTGGATTAACAGTCCAAAGATAATACCACTAGGCCATCGCCTCCCCATACAGGCCAAACGCAGGCAAATGGGAATAGTTTGGTCGGGAACCTTGGTCCGCATGAATAAATTGTTCAGTATGACTGTATGACTCTATGGCCATTAGGGACAGACACCATGAAAGAACGAAAAGAAAATACTCTACCTAACATTGTATTTGAGATCAACAACATTCCCAATTGCAGTATCTGGTAAATATCTGCCCAGAATCGTGACATCTCCAGTATGGAATGAGGTCTGGAAGCAATCACAGCTGCAGTATCTCACAGGAAACATTCAATTTGATTTTGGCATAAACACAGTAATTTTTCTTGTTTACACAGAGCTGTTTTACCTCAGTTGGAACATTCAGCTATTTCAACTCCAGCTATTCTCAGAAATTTCAATTCCTGTTTATTGCAAATTTCCAGCTTCATCTCACCTCCCCCAAATGCCTCTTCCTAAGTGCAGTGCTTTTGTTCTACGTGCCTTTTTGATGGGTATAAACCAGCCTCATGTCCTGCACACACTCTGTGCTGGTTATTTTTAAACCCACTCTGAATAATAGGTCAGTTAAAAATAGGAGATACAATAGAGGCATGAAAGCCAGTTCAGATGTATTCTAATGAGGTCAGCCTTGTGTTTAAAATCACTTGTGGATTACAACATGCAGAGACTCACAATCTCGAGAGTGTGGTACTGAAGGGCGACTGCCTGCCTGAGATATCATCTTTCCAATAAGACATTAAACAGAGGGAACCACCCAACTGGTCTCTCAGGTGAACATGAAAGATGCTATAGTTCATATTTCATGCTTATGCCTGAGACAATGCCAGTAATGAAACCTAAAGTCCAGTCATCATTGAGGATCTCAAATTAGCTGGCACCCTATCACAGTTTTGGAAAAATTCAACATTGGCTGTAAAGTGCTTTGCAACATCCTAAGGTTGTGAAAGGTGCTACATAAATATAATATATTTATCCATCCTCTTCAATATGTTGCGACAGGGTTTGTAATGAGAACTTAATTTTCCAGCTGTCCTTTGTTGAATTCCTAGTTCTGAGCCCCTGAAGGCTATTTCAATCATTCTTGGACAAGTCATTTTGATTTGAGTTTACTCTTCTTCATTATGCCCAAGTTTGATTGGAACCCCATTGTTTCTGTTGGATGTTCCACTCTCTCCCACTCTAATAGTATTTTGACCATTTGGACAAATGTTTAGTGACCTCTGCCATTGACAAATAGTCAAAAAAGCTTGTCTTTTTCCCCTTAAGACAATAGAAAATTGTGTCAACATTCAGGAAGTGTCTGCAGAGAGAGAAAAACATGGATGTGTCAGGTTAGTGAACTTTCATCAGAAGTTATGGATGTTATGTTCAAACCCATTGGAGCTGCTGGGAAAGGAGATATGACTGTGAATGTGAGTGTTAATGGATATGTAATCAAATACAAGAAAATCTACAGAAAGCAAAGAAGATAAAAGAGACAAATGGAAACCCTGTTGGAAAAACAAGCAGAACTGTTTGAACGTTGGGAACCCTGCAGCCCAATGGTATCAATGTGGACTTCACAAGCTTCAAAATCTCCCCTCCCCCTACCGCATCCCAAAACTAGCCCAGCTCATCCCCGCCTCCCTAACCTGTCCTTTCTCCCACCTATCCCCTCCTCCCACCTCAAGCTCCACCTCCATCTCCTACCCACTAGCCTCATCCCGCCCCCTTGATCTGTCCATCCTCTCTGGACTGACCTATTCCCTCCCTAACTCCCCACCTATACTTTTACTGGCTTCACCTTTACTGGCTTCACCCCCACCTCTTTGACCTGTCTGTCTCCTCTCCACCTATCTTCTCCTTTATCCATCTTCTATCCACCTCCCCCTCTCTCCCTATTTATTTCAGAATCCCCTTCCCCTCCCCCATTTCTGAAGAAGGGTCTAGGCTCAAAACGTCAAGCTTTCCTGTTCCTCTGATGCTGCTTGGCCTGCTGTGTTCATTCAGCTTTACACCTTGTTATCTCAGAACTGTTTAAAAGTAGGTCTTCCTGGAGGAGAGGTGGCAATGAAACAAACAGTGACATAAAATGGATATGCTGTGGATGCCGGAAATCTGATATATGACCTAAAAGTGCTGGAAATTACTCAGAAGTCAGGCAGAATCCATGGAGAGAGAATCAGAGTTGAAGTTTCAAGTCAATACTCTTCCATCCAAATTTCTTCTTATAACATTGCACCAGCCTAGGTCACTTGAAATTAGTTGTGTTTTGGTGCCCTTTGAGCCTCATTTGGAGTAACATTTTACCTGAAGTATGAACTTTGAGAAGACTCAGAAACATATGTTAACATTCCAGTTCTATGTTTCCAGCTGTACCTGCATCTCCACAAATTTGCCCCTTTTGTCTACTTCTGCATCTTCTCTAGAAGATCGAAAATACATAGCTAGGCTTGCAGAGAGAAGACGACTCTGGACAATTGAATGCATTTCTGCGAAGTTACTGTATTTACAGGACAGCCAATAGGCCATTTTGCCTAACAGTTTCATTCTGGCGTTATATGGCTCACAGAACTTGCAAGTAGATTTAACTTCTCCTCTAAGAACAGCAAATGCAACAACAGTAATTTGCATTAATTTAATACCTTTAATGTGGCAAGATAACTCAAGGTGCCTTCACAGGAGCATCATCAAATGGAACTTGGCATTGAACCACTTCAGGTTGTAGGAGAGATGGCCAAATGCTTGGTCAAAACAGAAGCTTTTAAAGGACATTTGAAAGGAGGAGCGGCCAAGAGATGGAAAAATTGAGAGTAGGAATTCCAGAACTCTGGGTGAAGGAAGTGGTGGAAGGAAGTAAATCAGGCTGCGCAAATCCCATAATTTGAGCAGTGCTGAGATCTTGGAAGGTTGTAGGACTGGAGAAAATATGGGAGCTAGGTTAGGAAAGACCACAGAGGGATCTGAATATAAAGATGAGAATTTTTAAATCAGGGCAATGACTCACCAAGATCCAGTGAACGAGCACAAGCACAGCATTGACTTGATGCAAGTCAATACACTTATCTAATAAACTTGGATAAATTTAACTTCGGGGGCGCTGAAAGCTGAAATGTTGAACAGGAGGGCTTTGGGATAGCAGAACTCATAATGAGGAAGATGTCAAGGAAGATTTCAGCAGCAGATGACCTGAGGCAGAACAGAGACAGGTGATCTTACAGAGAGCTGATAGTTGTTAAAACAATCCTAGGGTATTTGCAGTGTCACATTAGAATTACAAACTTAAAATGGTCAAACCAGGGGGACCATTTACATTCTGTCATCAGAAGTAAAACCAGATGTTTCTTTATACAGAATAATTTACTGCACTGTGATGGTTTGTACTGGTGAAGGGCCAAGGGTCAGATTCTAGGAAAACACTAACATTCAAAAAAGAAGAGAAAAACTGGATAAATTGAGAATCAATGATCAAAGAACAACTTGGATTTTGGTTGGTAAGAAAGGTAGCTAATACTACAACAAGAAATTATATTCCTATATCCATCTTTACTACTGATTCACAAACGTGGCTTCATAACATAGAATTACACGGAATGTAAAGTAGAGGAACAAGCTACTTAGATCAAGCAGATAATTTTAAAAAATTGCAATAGGAGCTTATTTTCAAAAAACGTAAAAGAAATTTAAATGGGGTAAAAAATTCTCAACATGTTTGAAACTCCAGGCATGTAAAATCATTGAACAGTCTTAAAAGTCAGCCTTCAGTTTATAACGTCTACCAAGAAGGCAAGTTTTAGAAAGCAAAGTTTAAAGCCATGACTTAACCAGATAATGATTGAGCAATACACTATCTGAAAATAGCACAATATAATTTTAATTATTCTCATTAATAATTGACCTGAACCTACAGAGCAAATGTGCTTTAACAAATCTTATTAAAAATCTTCATGCTGTTGAGCACGTCAATCAAATTCCTTCCTAAACTAGAATAATTCCAATTCCTGCTGTTTCTTCACATAAATAAAGTCTTTTAACTCTGGTACCGTTCTAATGAACCTTCTGTGCACTCTCTCCAAGGCCTTGTCACGGATTCTAAGATGGACACAATCCAGGTTGGGAAGTAACCAGTGGTTTATTATGGTTTAGCCTAACTTTCTTGTTTTTGTGCTCTAACCTTCTCCTTATAAAGGCAGAAATCCTGTTTGAACAATCAGATAGTAATCAAGAGTAGGAACCCTAAACGATTGTTTTCTGTCCCCTCCCTAGCCCAGTGGGACTGTACTGCTTTGATTCCAGCAACAACTGACATCAGCCAAGCTCAGCAGACTTTGGAATCACACTACAGTTCTTCAACTCTTCTTTAAATCAATATTATACCCCTGGGCTATCAAGGTAGCTACATTAATGGCTAATTTTCCAAAATACCACATGGTTATAAATCATTGACTTGCTTCCAATTCACGAGCAACCAAATGAAATTAGCTGGAGATCTTTGACAAATCTCAGAACCACCCAGGGATCTACCATTCATCATGTCCTCTCTTAGCTCGTTAGTCCTCCCAAATTGCATCACTTCACATTTATCTAGATTAAACTCCATGTGTCAGTGTTCTGTCCATCTGAACAGCCTGTCTGTATTATCCTGTAACCTGAATTCAAATCTGCCATGCTGGAATTCAAACCCATGTCTCCAGAACATTAGTCTGGGGTTCTGAGCTTTTAGTCCAGTGACAGCAAAGTGTGGCGGAGGCAGGGTCAATCAAGGCATTCAAGAGGGCACCAGATGATTATTTGAAGTGAAACAATGAGCAGGGTTATGAGGAAAAAGCAGGCAAATGGCACTAAGTCATAATGCTTGATCAAAATGCCAGTGGAGACATGATCCTGTAATTCTGTGAACGTATGCTCAGCACACAGCCAGCTGAAACCAATATTGTGTCAAACAGATGTGGTCAAGGAATATTTGTCAAAGATCTCCAGCTAATTTCATTTGGTTGCTAGTGAATTGGAAGCAAGTCAATGATTTATAACCATGTGGTATTTTGGAAAATTAGCCTGTGTTTCAATACAATACTCAGCACCACAGAGAAAAGTTTTTTTTAATGCACAGATATCCAATCCCACAACTTCCCTTCACTTCTACTTTCGCCTTGCATTTTCACTGCAGTGTCCTACTGAAAACAGTTAAACTGTAATGTGTTCTGGATTGCTTTCTGAGATTGCTTGTCAAATAAGAAGGAACTCAACACTTGATCTAAATTTAGGTAATGAAGTAGGCTAAGTGAGTGATAAGAGAGCACATGGGAAACCGTGATCTCATTAGCTTTGTATGAAAATAGACAAAAATATTAGACGGGGAATTACCTATTTTCATCTTCAAAACCGGAGTGTTCCCAGAGTACTAGCGCCAAAGTGCCAAAATAGAGTTTGAGTTCTTTCTCTGGAGCAGGACTTGCATCACAACCTTCAGTCTTGAAAGGTGAGAGTGATTTTAATTGAGTCACAGCTGCTGTAAGGAGAACAACCTCCAACTTACCTTAGATAATAGGGACTACAGATGCTGGAGAATCCGAGATGACAAAGTGTGGAGCTGGATGAACACAGCAGGCCAAGCAGCATCATAGGAGCAGGAAAGCTTGACGTTTCGGGCCTAGACCCTTCATCAGA